>JABUQX010118948.1:22500-30410 GCA_015478945.1 Trachelipus rathkii | reverse complement strand
GAGTGCCAAAAAAATTTTAAAATATACTCTTAAGTCCTGAACGGTCACCGGTGACCGTTTTTATTTCTGGCAACTAAAAAATGGTAATTTTTTTTTCAAAAACAGTTCTATGTTTTTATGAGGTCTCTGATTCAACTTGAATATGCAAGGAAAAATTTTCGTTACAATTTTTCATAAATTCAGGACTTAAAGGGTTAAGATTGTTACTGATAATGCATATTTATTATTACTTATTATCTATGGAGTAATTATATTTAAATTAATGATTATATTCAATTTTTAAATAATATTATATTTTCATTAAAATTATTATTATTATTTATTTCACGCTTATTTTTTATATTATTCATTATTATTATTATTATTTATTATTATATTATTATTATTTGATTATTAATATTATTTTCTATCTTAACCTATGACACCAAAATTGGGAGAGGTGACCAGCATAACACGAAAACCAGATATTTAAATGAAGACATAAGGTAATTGTAAAGGAAGGCTCCCCTCCCATTCCCATAAGGGCGAAGTCATTCGCAGGCAAAAAAAAAAAATTCCTCCCTATAAGCCTGACAACGCGATAGACCCCTACTGTGGTATCTCCGTCAAATCGTAAGGGTCTTCTTAAAGCTGCGCGTTCGATATTTTTTTTTATTATATAAGCAGAAGACTTGGAACACTATTTTTATTACTTGCATCTCCACTCGTCAACTCTTCTACTACAACAGAACAAAACCTAAGGGCGAATTATCAATCATTTCTTGAATTATTAGCATTGTACTTGTTATTTAAAATTTATTATTACTTAATTAATTACTTAATTCATATTATTCATTATTATATTATTATTATTATTATATAGCAAAAGTGTATAGTCATGAAAATGTATCAAGTTGGTTTAAGCATTGAAATAATGTATGTAAAATACTCGTTATGGAAATTTGTAAACCATTCTTTGTTTTAAATACCCCGGTTTAACTTGTTTTTACTGGATCTTTATTCCTTAAAACATAAATAAAAATTTTGTTAAAAAGTATTTTTTACATTATATACTATATATAATATATATATATATATATATATATATATATTATATATATATATATATAACTATACTATAATATATATATATATATAAAATATTAATATCTAATAATATATATATATATATTAATATTAATATATATTTATTTGAGAGAGCATAATAGCACCCCTTATATAAGGTTAAGGGAGATATGGGGAACTGTAGGACATTATAGGGGAATTAGTTATTTGAGTGTTTTAGGGCAATATATGTGAGCTTATTTGGATCTACACAATTAGTGGTAGTGCCTGAAGGACCTGATTGATACGAGCAAGGTGCGTTTTGGAGTGGTAGAGGATGCTGTGGATCAAATCTTTACATTGAAAAAAGTGATTGAAGAAAATGGAGGAGAAGAAGAATAAATTTGCATTTAGGTTTTATGATTTGCAACAGCCGTATGATAGTGATTAATAGGAAAAGCTCTATGACAGGTGTTGTAATATTATGGTGTTGGTGTAGGACTACTGAATGGAATTAAAAGGTTGAGACGGTAGGACCGTGTATCAAGAATAAATGGTGTCAAAAGTTAATTGGTTTAATATTAATAGCAGAGTGAGGCAGGGAATGTGTTATCTTCCTGGTCTATTCAATTTGTATGTGGTGGGGTTATGAAGAATTAGAGATGGGGGTGGCCAGGAAATGTGTTATAATGAATGAGAATGGAGGGGTGATCGCTATTATATGCGGATAATTTGTTTGTGTGGTGAATCTGGAGAGAGTTTGCAGAGGATTGGTAAGAGAGATTTGGCAGCGGCGTGTGTAAAAGGAGGGGTTAAAAGTAAACGTAGATAAGAGTACAGTTATGGAGCAAGTGTCCTGAGTTTAAATATTTAGGATATATGTTGGACTAAAAGGGGAACGGATGATGCAGAGTGGTGTAGGAAAGTTGTGAATGGCAGGAAAGGTGGCTGGTGCAATTAAAATCGTTGGTGGCATGTAAAAAGGGACAAAGTCTTGAGTGTGCTATGGTCTTACATGAGGGTATGTTTTACCTTTGTTAATGTAAGTAGTGAAGACTGGTCTGGAATGAGAGGTATGGATCTAAAGTCAATGTGTTCAGATGGACAATATTAGGGGGCTTGTTAGGTGTGACAAAGATTTATAAATGAGGAATTGAACGTATTTATTGTTGTGTGGTGTGAAGAAAGTGGTAAAGGAAGAGAATAAATGAAATTACGTTTAGAGTGTTTGGTCATGTGGAAAAGGATGAAGGACAGTCGGTTTGGCTAACGGATGGTATAGTCGGTGACGTGTGGTTGGGAATAGTGCGGCGGGAAGACCGAAGAAAAAGTGGATTAAGTCAGTAAAGGCATGTCATGGAGGAGAGAAATGTGAGTGTGCATAATATGAAAGCTGACATTGCGGTTTTTGGTTTTGTAAGGTTGTAGGGTGTGGCCTATCTGTCGCAGGGGAGAATCCTAACACTTGACGAATGCCAATAGGGATGGTCCGTTCCGGTCCCGTGAAGCGTTCTAGGCTGGATTTTCTGACGCGGACGAGTGTTCACACTAAATAAGTTTAGAGGGGGGCGGTAAGGCTTGGCTTTCTTTTCTGACTTGTCATATTCTTCTATTACTTCTATTTTCCGATGTAATTGTTACGCACCTTACTAAAGTCTTGGGGGGGGGGAAAGGAAGATGAATAATACTTCTCCTAGAAGTGGTGATTATATAATGTGGATATGAAAGTTTTTTGAAGTTAGAAACTGGCACAAAAGCTTTGATTTTTAAATTTCCCTCCTTCGTTAGGTCCTTTACATTCTCTGCTTTTTTTTTATATTTTTTTTTTTTTTTGACGTCCTAGAAAGCCACCATTGATCTGTTAAATCTATGAATAGGGGTACTCCTCAGGGTTCTAGTCTATTCACTATTATTTTCCTACATTTTTTTAATGATCTACCTATCTATCAAGAAAAAGTTACATATACACATTAAGGAAACTGGTATTTGAACTTCAATTCATTCAAGTGATTTTTACTTTAACAAAACACTGAAATTAGTAGTAACCGTTATGGAATTTCTAACTTGCTCAGTCAGAGAAATGGTAGCGGTTTTTAATACCGGTGAAATTTTTTTTCTCTCTCTCTCACACACACACAGGATGGCTCACGCGCCTTCATAACACTGCCAGTTGCTTGCTCTGCTCTGCACAGAAAAGTCATCTACACTTGTATGGAGTACACATAGAATGTTGCATTTACACTGGAATACTCCCATTTAAAGATTAGAGTTGGGGATTTTGTCTTATCAGCTCTATCCGCTCTCAAGTTTTCTACAATATCTTTCTGGCCAATAACTGGTGCAGCACTTTAATTATACTATCGTTTTTACAACGGAAATTGCTCTTTTGAACTCTCGTTCTATACTTCCTTTGCTCATGTGACTTGTTTTAATACACACAACAGGCAACTACTTTTTCCTATCAGCTCTATCCGCTCTCAAGTTTTCTACAATATCTTTCTGGCCAATAACTGGTGCAGCACTTTAATTATACTATCGGTTTTACAACGGAAATTGCTCTTTTGAACTCTCGTTCTATACTTCCTTTGCTCATGTGACTTGTTTTAATACACACAACAGGCAACTACTTTTTCTGTACAATTTTCCGATCCAAGGCATATCTGTTTTCACCCTTACGTATTGGAAAATATATATAATTATACTATCGTTTTTACAACGGAAATTGCTCTTTTGAACTCTCGTTCTATACTTCCTTTGCTCATGTGACTTGTTTTAATACACACAACAGGCAACTACTTTTTCTGTACAATTTTCCGATCCAAGGCATATCTGTTTTCACCCTTACGTATTGGAAAATATATTTAAAGATTATGTAGTTGGAATATTTAAATTTATCTTATGGTAAGGGGTCTTTAACTTTGTTACAATGCACAGGTTAATTGCTTATAAAATGGGTGATTCTGATTCAAAATCCGCGGAAACAAAAACTTTATAGCTTGCTATTTAAATATATTTATTTATTATTGAAAACTGCTTTTATAGTTTAATTAAGATCCTTCTATCATACCAGCTACGAAAGTTACTCTTACCGAGTATTTAATTGATTTTTAATATATGAGCATTTTATTTCGTATCAATTACATGAAGGAGAGAGACTTGAACTAACTAACTACAGTATCGACTTTTTTCATGTTTACTTAATAATATCACAAAGGATAAAGTGCTTTTTAACCATTATTGTGTTATTTTATGTAAATATTTAATCATTTTCTTGAGCAGGAAATATGAAACACAATCATTTTCTAGAACAGGTATTATGACCATATCATAGCATTTTAAATATTTTATAGTTAAAAAAAAAATGACCTGAAAATTGGTTGCAGAAAAAAAAATTCGCAATGAAAAGTCCTCAAGTGAAATACGAACTGTTTCGATCATACATAATTTTGTAAAGAGACCAGAAGATCTAAATTGTGTGAGTTGTTCTTTTCAATTAGTTATACTCATAAACTTGTATAAATTGTTTACATTATAGTAAATAATTTCCAAATAATGTATTTAAAAATAATTTTAAAGGTAGTTATATGCCGAGTTAAAGTTTTCAATTATGGCATTAATTTTACAAAGAATATTTAACAAAAAATTTAGATACTAAAAATTATATAGGGTTTCTGGATCGGGATCAGAAGTATGCGTGGTCGATATTAAGCGTCTGTAAGATTGAGTAGATTGCAAATGGTTTAATATAAATAGCTGTGAGCGAGGCAGGGATGTTATGCTTTCACGTTATTTATTGTATATGGATGGGATGATAAAGGAATTAAAGGTAGGGGTGGCAGCGGAGTGTTGTTAGGACTGGTGGGGAATGAAAGAAAGGGGTCAAGCGTTTAAGAAACGCTCGATGATTTGCTTTTTGTGAAGAATCCAGAAAAAATATGAGGGTTTGGCAGGTGTGGTAAATAGGAATGTTTGAAAGTCATGTTGATAAGAGTCAAGGTGATGAGTGAGAAGATCGCGCATGGTGTGAAAATCAATGTTGCAATGGATGCAGCTAATGGAACAAGTACCGGAGTTTAAAATATTTACGCTTTATGTTGGATAAAAATCGGAACATATGCAGAACTGTACAGTTATGACAAGCTATAAATGTGTTGAAGGTGGCTGTGCAGATTAAATTCCTTGTAAAAGGAGAGGAACTGTCTGGAGTGCGCTAGGTTCTTCATGAGGGTATGCTGTTACCGGTGTTAATGTAAAGTATCGAAACTAGTTTGTGGAATAAGAGGAAGAAATCTAAACATGCAGTCTGTTCAGATGAATATTTTTGGGCGTGTAAGTGTGAGGAAATACAAAAATGATGAGCATGTTTAGGAAGCCCTGTGTGTTTGAATAGCGAGAATAAATGAAGAGTATATTAAAGAAGGTTTGGTAAATGAAAAGATTGATGATGGTTAGTTAAGTGGAATGTTATTAGAGGTGAGTGTGTTGAAAGATCACCCGCTGGATAGGCACTTAAGAACAATGATTGAGACGTAAAGGAGTGTTTGAAAGGAAAGAAATTGTGAAAATTTCGGTTAAGTGAGAAGATGGTGCATAGTAGAGAAAGAAGAGGAGGACATAATTGTGGACCTGGCCCATAGAACTTGCCCACATGAACGAGACACCACACTCTAGGGTCTGTCATAGTGTTGTGAAACCCTAGGGTGGATTTTTGTCGGTGAAGGACTCTCACTTAAGGGTCATGTATTTCTATTAAATTCTTCGGTTTCCGGTATATATTGTGCACTCTACAACCATCTGGGGACATGTTGGGATGATAAAGAAAGAACAATGAAAATAGCTAAATCTATTTTTCGTCATATGTTTCAATTTCACTACAAGCAAAATGGTTTAATAGCCCATTTCATTGTAATATAACATTTTATCGAAAACAATTTATAGTTGTCATTTGACATTTTTTGGTTAAAATTTCATTTCAAACTTTCATAGAAGTTTTACGAAAATCGTCGGTGGTCGATTTTTATAACTTCTTTTCATAGACAAATCTTATCAATATTAAATTTAAAGGCCTATTTTTTAACATATTTCTTTTATTATTATTAATTTCGCACTTCAATGTATATTATAGATAGTGAAAAGTATATATAATATATATATATATAATATATAATCTATAATATAATATATTATATAATATATTAGTATATATATCTATTATATTTATCCTTCCTACAGGTATATATTATATTATATATATATATATATATAATAATATATCTATTATATATAATAATGAAAAAGCATCAATTTCATCAATAGCTATGCGAAAAAAAGGCATCAATTTTTCAACTGAATTACAAGCATCTGTTTATAACATTCGTTTGGGCGGAGCTATAGCTAAAACATTGTGAGTCTAGTCAATGTGCAATCTCCTCTCTACGGGAATAACGGTCTGTTGTGACGTATTGGTTCAATTTTTCCTATTTAATTTAGCATAACTAGTTGTTTTTAAACTCATGAATATTATACTCCGAAATATAAAGGATCAGACTCTGGAGAGGTAGGTTTGGAAACAACGAACAGAAGAAAGAGAAGAAAAATCAGAAAAGAAAGGAACAAGTGAAGAAAGAAATCAGAAGGGGCTGCAAGATCGTGTCACTTATCATGAGGTCTTGACAAGCTATTGGGATGTGGATGGAATAACATCGGAGAAGACTTTGAAAGAAAAATATTGAAGTTTTTGATGTTAAAATTTTGGTTTTAAAAAAAAATTTGTGTTCTTGAATAATAATTTTAAGTTCTGGAAGAAAATAACTTTATGTATCATTAAGTAAAACTTTAATATTGATTTAAAACATTGACTCTTGGAAATTTGGAAATTTATATTCTTGAATACTCATCGACTGTTTTAAATGAAACGAACAAAAAATCTGATTATATTTGTTTTGTAAACTGTGTTGGTCATGACGCCTCTCCGAATCTCTTTCAGTTCATGGCTCAAGCAAGAGGCTGCTCAATGCATGTGGTTGCTACAAGATTGGGAATGCACTTCACAATCTAACGGTAAATCTGTTACCCAGGGTTGACCCCCGATTCTTTATGAAAATCGCAAGGATATACTCTAAAATAATAATGAAGAATAGTGAACACGAATAATTGTCGCTCTCTTTAGGAAAAAAAGTACAGGCCTCAAAGTTGTTAAAAAATCCCATAGGATTTTCATTTATGATCGATCCAGGTTAGGTCCCATTTCAGGCCCTCAAAGTCAGGTTATGATAAGTTTTGTTAGGTATACACAGAGAATAAGATCTATGTAGAATTAACAAATCTATGCATAACCTGAACTAAGGATGGCCTGAAAACGAGCATGAGGCCACTAATTTTTATTTAAGAAAGTCTATGGAAATTTTTAACTTTCAGAGGGAAGCTGTAACTTTTTTCCTAAAGAGACTGCCGCTTTTCGTATTTTATTAATTTCTTCATTATTATTTTTTTAGAGTAATATCTTGTGATTTTCAAAAAAAAAAAAAAAATTATTTTTTTTTTAATAATCCTATGGGTGTTTTTACAAACTTGAGATCGTAACTTTTTTTCCATAAGAGAGGCGAATTTTCTTTCACTATTCTTCATTATTATTTTTTTAGAGTATATCCTGCGATTTTCCATAAAAAATCGGGGGTGACAACCCTCTGGGTAACCATTACCAAATCTAACTAAAGTAATTAAATAAATAATAGTGATAAAAACTAGTGTTAATGATAAAGTGGTAGTGTTAATAAGATTTGCTTATAAAATAATAATAATAATACAAATAAAATAAATAATAATAATAATATAATAATAATAATAATAATAAAATGAAATAATGA
>JABUQX010118948.1:7500-20000 GCA_015478945.1 Trachelipus rathkii | reverse complement strand
TTTTTATTCCATTTGAAGCTTTAATTACGACCTGACTTTCAGCGCCAAGCGCACGCTTATAAACTCCTTGTAAATAAATTGTATAATACAATAATAAAGTTTTATAAAGTTAGAAAAGTGAGTTTCTTTGTATAAATAAAACCCATGAATAAATATAAAGAAGAAAATACTAATAAACAAACTTTGGACTAAAATTCTAAGAACAATTAAATAACGTGTTTTAGATATTAAGCCAAGCAAGGCCTAGTATCTAAAAAAAGGTTATGTAATTGTTCTTATAATTTTCTTTCTAAGTTTGTTTGTTTGATTTCCCATGGAATGGCTACTGCTTCCATGGGAGTCCCTCGGAATGCGCAGATCGCACAAACGAGGGGATTCTCTTACATAGAGGGGTACAATCCATATTCTTTCCCCTCTACTAAAACAACTAGCAAACACTAACTTAACTTTGCTTGTTCTCGTGATATTGACACCACAGGGACGCTGTCTTTAGGAATTACAAATGTATTCGAACTCTGCAAACTCATTCAACTTATACTTCATCCCTAAATCTTGCAAAATCTATTCTCCGTGACACTAAACGCTCCTCCTTTCTCGGTGAAAAATGTAATGATCTTTCAGGCTTCTATTTCTCACGCCCTTCCTAACATTTTCTAAAAAATGTTAACTAACTGTTTCTTCCTCTTTCCCTTCCTAAATATCTTCCGGTTGCACAACTGCATTTTACCATTTGCCAACGATGAACTCTTTGCTCAAATTTTTGTTCGTGCAGATTTTGGAGCTATTTCTTCTTCTCCCCCCCCCCCCAATTATTCTCTGGTTAACAATGTAATTTCTTCTAAATTACAAAAAAAAATTTCTCTCTCTCTCTCTCTCTCATCCTCTCTCTCTCTTCTCTCTCTCTCTCCTCTCTCTCCTCTCTCCCTTCTCTCTCTCTCGGTCTCTCTCTCTCTCTAGCTCTAATCTCTCCTCTCCCTCCTCTCTCATTTTGTCACCTATCCATTAGGCCTGCTATGCCGATGATTCCACTCTTCATTTCTCCTTCCAATTTGGGAGTCGATCCACTCAACAGCAATTAACGCGTTTCAGGATCGTGGCCGTGGAGCAGCTGACCTCTGACCTTTTTCGTACCTCTAATTAGGGCAAAGAAAACATGGTAGTTTTCAATGCCTCATAAGAACAGTTTCCTCATCTATCTACTTTGATATAGCCTTCCACACAACTATAATATCTTCTTCGAGAAACTCTACTATAGTATTTTCTTCTAAAACATAGCCGTTTCTTTACTCTTGACCTTATTTATAAAGATCAGTTTATTTCTTTTTCTAAACAAGCTTCCGGGATGCTGGGTGTTCTGAAGCTTCCTTCGGAACTTCTTCTCACCGACCCAGTTACTTTCTCTGTATAGGAGAGTTGTTCCTCATTATATGGAGTATGCGTCACATATCTTTTTAGCTCCACACAACACACACCACAACACACAACACACACACACACACATCAACACACACACACACAGCACACCAGCACACACACACACTTCCAACACACAACACCACACACAACCTACGATACATAGCTACACACACCTACACGCACACACCACACACCTACACACACACACACACCTACACACACACAGTGCTCTCCTTGATGAGGTGGAGTCTATGGGATTTCGACATATTGAATCCTCTCCTCTTCACTAACTCTCTCAATCTCTTTCAATCAGCAGAATTGTTGATTCTCCTTATACCTGAAATGGCTAATACAACGTGGACACTAATCTTCCGAGCTCTTCTATTCGCAGTACCTCCTCCTTATTGAGCAGAGAACTACTGCGCGACTCGTCTTTCGCACACAGTAACAATCATTTTTCTCTAACTCTCTCTGACCTCAGACTTAACCGCTATGCTCAATACTTGAACTAAAATGGTAAATCTGAAACACACATTCTTCATCAATTTTTTCCAATTTCCTCTTGAAATTTAAAAACACTTTCAAAAGAAACCTATCGGGGTATGTCGGCCTCTGATTCTCGTTCTCCCCAACTCCGGTGGAAATTTGTAGGCAACCGGCCCTTTCCTATAACGGAGAATTTATATTATATAGTATACTATATACTATATATATTATAATATATTATATATATATATATACTATATAATATTAGTATACTAGTATATATATATAATATATATAATATATATATATAATAAATATATACTATATCATACTTATTAAGTTAATATCGTAATTCACTTCTGTGTTTATTTTTTTTTGTAGCCGTGAAGATTGTGATATAACAATTCCGAAACGTCGCAAATATTTAAATAAAAGTAATTGGTAATTCTTGTTAGCTTAGGTGTGAAAAAATTATATATATATTATTTATATGAATAATATATGAATATATATATATAATATATATATATAGTATAATATAGTAATATATATGATATATATATATGCAATTTCTTTTCCAACTTTTTTATTAAATTTCTAAATTTTAATTTCTCAACAATGGAGCTGATAATATTTTTCAAAATGATAAGTATAATTTTCGTAGTGTAGTTTTTAATATTCGTTAATATATGCTATCATTTAAACTACAATTTGTTTAAAATTTGATTAACATTTTTATTACACGTGTTTATGAAAGATGTGTTCGAATCCTGCAATACGAATATGTATAGGAGGTGGAAGGCAGATACCCACATGATCATTATATATAGATATATAATATATAAAATATGATATATATATTATATATATAAGTATATATAGATATATATTATATATATATTTAAAATTATATACTATACTATAATAATATACAAAGGTAACCTATCCCCAAGTCCCATCGGTACTGAGACCTGAAGATGTACCGAAGTCAATTTTTTTTTACCATAATGTTACGTTATCATGAACATATAGTGTAACAACAGACAAGAGCGCAAATAAGACAGAAAAAATTGAACTTTTTCTATAACATTTATATACACTTTATTACAGCAGGTTAGGCTTTGTGAGTTGTGGTTTATTGAAAAATGAAAGTGAAGATAAATGTACACTATATAAGTGTGGGGTTAGGGATTGTTAAGTATATAGTTATGGATTAACAATATTTAAAGGTGTGAAGGCTCTTATGGCAATACAGTTTTGATGGAACATAGAAAACCGTCATCAATCTGAATAGGGCAACGACGATGGATTCTCGACTTGATCTCATCTATTAAGAGCGTATATGTGAGGGGTTCGACACGGAATATATATACTATTATATTAGCTATATATATTATATATCAGGATATGATCTATATAGTAGGTATAAGTATACCTATACGTAGTACTTATGACGCTAATGTAGTTAAGTGATATTATGATGATAGGCATACGATATATAGAGTAGATAACTATAAATATTAACGTACTATATACTAGATCAAGTATAGTATATATAAGAAATATATATATATAATATATATATATAATAATATATATAAATATAATATAATATATAGATATATAATATATAATATATACGAATATTTTGAACTACCTCCACCTCGCATATAGCCTACATATCGATTGCATGGATTCGAACACTACTTCGATGAAAGTGAATCATAAAAATGTGTAGCAATTCACATTTAAACTATAGTAAATAGCTGCTTGACACTTTAATAAATATTTAAACCTACGGCTAATAACGCGAGCGAAAAGTTATGACTGAAATGATGGTTTATAGATAAATACTAGATGCACAATAACGGTTTTTGTTATTTTGGTAAGAAAAAATTTAAACAACAAGAGAGTAATAAAGAATAGTTATATTATAGTATATAATAATAGTTATATATATATAATCTAAACATACTCTTATACTATTAACAGTATTCATACTGGGGTGTAAGGCTAAATATTAAGCTTGACCTATACTCTCGGACTTGCGCATGATCGATATGTTCATTACCTATGAGACTACGGATACTGGTACCGCTATGAGTACAAGAAGCCGGTAGCGTCATCAGGCGAGGCGACGGCGATGGCTAGTGAGGAGGTATACGTATAGTACGATTAAGGTAGCGTATGAGATGGGTAGTAGTACTGAGTGGCTGCTTTATAATAAATAGCATGGTATTAGGGGTATTAATACTGTTATTTAGACTTCAACACCGTGACGCTGAACAAGAAGTTACAATAGCTTATAATTCGCTAGTGGTTTGTGTTTCGAGTTAAATTTTGATTCGTGTAGCCAAGCAGTTACATCAGCGTTTGTTTTGAGGATGTTAAGTCAAAGACCATAGCGGGTGTGGTATCGCGAGGCAGCCGATGTTTGGGATAGCTGGATGTAGCAGACAAGCGCGCATTTTACGGCCGACGACGCTCGTGTTGGCATAAAATATAAATACGTGAGATCCTTCTTTTTTGCTTGTTCTAATTTAACACAAAAAAAAAAAACAAATGTTTAAAGGAAAAGTTCGTCGCGCGAAAAGATTAGTGCCATTTAGTTGTTTGAACTTTCAGGTTGTGGTCGACAGATCGAGTGAACCGTTCTGGACTGAGAGTAGGAGCACATGTTATTTTATGACTTGTATGTCAATTCTAGGTCGTGCATTTTGCAATGGTGGTATTGTGATGAAGATTAGAACAGCGAAGCCGCGTGCTCCCTGGCATACGTATGGGCCGGCGCTGTGTGGACATTTTGATTTCCAACATAGATCGAGTGTCAAAAAAAATATATTATTATGACAAACCTTAACTTGAAGGCCAGATAACCGCAGTAGTATATTAGTAGGTGACGATCCAGTAGTATAATACTAAGTAATAGATATATCATATAGACGCGGTGGTGCAGGGCAATATACATATATACGTCCGTAATCATATCTATAGTATGAGTGATAGGCATATATAGTATAGTGAGTGATCATGGAGTATATGATATGAAGGTAAGTGGGAGCGTATGAGGTAGTATGTAAGGACGTAGTATAAGTGGATAAGAGGTGGATAGTAGTAGTATTATGAATGATACAATGTACCGTAGGATGTAATGCCGAGGAAGGTCCGTCAAGGTTTCCGGGCCAGGGAAGTCTGGAATGTGTTTTTAAAGCAAGGTTCGACTCGTGAGGTATCCCGGACCGCTACTTCTGTACGCGTGAGGAACGTTTTCACTGTATTTCGATCAGACGATGGTATTGCTGGGTTTCTTACCAAAACCGGAAGGAATCTGAGGCGACGCTTTGATGCAATGCAAAATCTTTTGATTCAAACAACTAAATAGAGTTTGGCTGTTATCCAGCTACTGTAACGTCATATAGGGGTAAGATTCAAAACATGAGCTTAAGTTTCAAAGAGGTATTCACACGCCAGAAGAAGGTAATCACAAAGTTCGACAGAGAATAGTGCTACGTTGCGTCGTGTCTGCCTAGAATGGTTAAGAGGATAACAAGACCTTCTGTATACTAGGTGTTTGTCGTTGTTTAAGTGATGGTACAGTTGTAAGAGGAACGTGAAGATCGGGAGATGAATGAGAGAGTAGAGAGAAAGAGAAAGGACAGGAGAGTCCAGGAGGTGAGAGGAAAAGAGAGAGAAAGAGAGGAGATCGCGAGGATAATGGAGAGGAGAGAACGGAAGACGGCCGCTTCCGGGCGCTTTCTTATACTGTTGCTTGGCCGTATATGTTTCTATTAATAAAGCCGGTATTTCGCCGTATCCTTTGGGCCATTTTTGGGCCTTATCGGAAACGTGGAAGAAGTACTTCCCAGTTGGCGTGTCTGTTTTCTGCATCAGACTTAGCGCCAAAATCCATGGAACATAATTCCGTATCCAACAAACTCGGTGGCTAATGGAACGTTTGTTTCCTGAATCCGGTGAGCTATAAGTTGCTAATTTGCCGCATGCATCGCCTGAATTGGTAGGCAAGCATTCTATAACGAAAAAATATATTAAGACGAGAGACAAGGATGGGGTCTGGGCGTTCGGCGGTGTAGGGATCCGTTGTTGGAAGTCGAGTCATGAAGATTGTATTATGCACTGGTCAAAGATTAAATTAGCTTTAATAGTCTAATTTACTCTCTTCCCAATTGGATAACCCGATCCATCACGTACGAATAGGCTGTGAATCAGCAGTTTATATTGTAAATAGCGTAACCATTTGGTTATGAGTTTATTTGCGCAGTTCTAATTTTCAAGAAACCAGAAGACGATGCATAAACGGCAGGATTCACCATGTATGAGGAGCACCTATTCCATGAGGTGGAGACCAGGTATTGTTGTCAACCAAAAGTGAACATACCCGAGAGTTTCGCGTATCGAGTTATGGTACGAATCTTCCAGTAGGAAACCAGTGAGTAAAGCACCACCTAAATACAGCATGAATAGAGCGGGAGCGGTCATCACTACTGGGCGTCTTTTGTGCTAGGGGGCCTGGTGATCCAGTTTGTGCAGCCTCCGACCGCTTGGCGGGGTATAACGAATGGGACTAATGAAAGGTTCTGCCGGAAGATTTTAGCGGGCGATTTGACGTATACCTTGATCAGTGCCACAATGGCTAAGCTTTGTTATGCCCCTCTATAAAGCGGTGTTTCGTGAGGTGTTTCGTGTCTTCGTGACTGTTGAGTCATTCTTCAGGAGGTTTTTACAACAGTAACGGTTGGCCACTGACCAGGTCCCTCGTAAATCAATGGTTTTCAATAGTCAGAAACGTCGTTGCGATCAAATTGTTATTAGTAAAGATGGAGTTCAAACACTGAAATACGTGCAGATAGAGAATTTGGTCAGTTAAGCCTGACCAGATAATTACACCCACTAGACTATCTTTCGATTGTTGTGAGTTCTGTGCTCACGCTGTTGTCGCATATCGTTGTCCAAACCCAATTTTTTAGTTTATTGAATTTGAAACAGATTGGAAAAAATCGAACTATAGGGTTTTCGTGTTCTACTGATGCACATTCCGGCGAATCAATCTAGTGCAAGGGAATTGTCAACGAGCTATGTATTATGACTTCGGTTGCAAGATGGCATCGTTTATCGTACTTGAGTACCATTGGTCTTTTAGTATTAATGCAGGAGACGGTTTGTTGATAAGTTTGGATTGTCTTATCTTAATTAATTATGCAAAAAGAAAATAATATTTTTTTGACATTTATTTAAAAATTTTCTTTTTTGAGTATAAAAAATAAGTGTATCTAAGTAATACATCGATACACGGATTCGCATGCGTTGCCGCCAGCAATACAAGCCACGCTGAGGAAATTTGATGTATGAATACAGAATGAGTAGAAGAAGCAATATTGTCAATTTTTTCATTTTCGAAATTATGGAAGAAAAAATGGGTTTGGCAAATGTGGAGCAATACGCCTGAGCACAGAACATTACAAAAAACATCGGAAAACGGTGCTGCGTCTGGCAATGTCAACACTCGTAGTTATGCGTAGAGGGTGAAGGTAGCCGGACCCGCAGAGGTGGGAGCAAGATCCTAAGCAAGTTTTCGAAGTTCTGAAGTCATGTTCCAGCAAAAAATTCGTTGTTGAAGTGAAACGTTGCAGTAACTGTGAGATGCGTCAAGAACACGCGTGATGGCGAGTGTTTGAAAGTGAAGGAACTAGAAGAATTCTGAAAGGAAATGACATAGCACTGTCATCAAAATACAGCCCAGGAGAAACCGGAACGGTTATTAAGAGGGCAAAAATACAGGCATACAGTAGCGTTTGTGCTTCTAGTAATAGTCTAGAAATGGCGGACCGACGCGGGCTGAATAATTTCAGGAGCATTTCTTAAGGTGTCCATTTTTGGTAGGTGGGCTGGAAAAATTTGGGCCACGTCAGCCGGTCCAGGCCGAAAGAGTACGTTGATGAGTGAGTCCTCCACCCACGGAATAAAAGGCGCAGGCGCAAAGAATGATACATAATGAACCGAGACATACATTCGCGGGTCGCGTAACGTCCGTTCTAATGTAAGCGGACCGTAGCTACGGAGGGCGTTACAACGCAGCGACAAGGGCAGAGAAAGCCTATGCCTTGGTGTATTATTATGGTCGTAGCACCGGTGAGTGGGACGTAAGTCGTATTTGATTCTGTTGCGGGAATGTTTTTAAATCGATAGGAGTCTTGCAAGACCTAGCGGAGGTATGCACGTGACTTTATTTCTGATCGTAAACTCGGCCGCTTCCGGCGCGTGTTAGATGTAACATGGCAACTATGCTGGTACTTGAGTGGCGAGCGGCTTCGGTGCCAAAATGTGGCTAACAGAAAAGCTGATAATGTTAAAGAGCTCACACGTGATGGCATGAGTGGACAACAGCCAAGACTGTACTGCGGGATCACTCGATAGCTAGACTGCGCCACTTGGTCTTATTTGCCCAGCCGAAGCACAGTTTCAGTAAGGTTAAGTGGTCAAGCGCTTGTTATGGAAGATCGGAGGAAGGACGTTTCCCAGGTGTCCCGGCCGCGGAACCTAAAAATTCTTGCGTTCCGGTACATGCTAGATCATAATATATCGTGATAATAGTAGTATCTATAGTACTTATATACTGATACTAAATGGTTAGAGTATATATATATAGTCTAATCAGTAGTCAATCATTTAGTACGGCATATATTAATAGAATAGAGGTACTCGGCATTATTATATAGGGTTGGTATTGACAGTTTAGCTCGTACGCGGGGTATAAGTAAAGTATATATTATATGTGGTAGCTTGACAGCGAATAAATATAGTCTGCGCAAGCGACGGCTTTCGTGAGATCAATGCTGAGCGCCGAGGATCCCAGCAGTACCTCGTACCAGAGGATGAACGCCCGTCGCGTTTAGTGATAGACGTCATTTGAAGGAAAGACTATACGCATCGACGTACACGATAGGCCTCATGCAAGAGGATTAAGGAATCATGTGTTTCAGGGGTCTGCGTATGAAAGAGACTCTCTTATACACTTAGAGCTGAATGGAATTGAATTAAATACAGGTATACTGACGACGTTACTATGGTAAATCAACCTGGAAGTTGAATATATAAGTAGTCGAACCTATAATTTATAATTGGTGATGGTAGTACTATATCCTATTATACTAATGTATGGTATACGCGCTATTAATTGTATGACATCTCTAAGTATCAGATATCAAGAATAATATAAGTATATAACTTATATATTATTAATGCATGGTGTAACTACGCTAATTAAAGAGATTGCTTAACTGTATACAGAGTATACTCGGAGGTGTATATAGTGAATTCGCAGATGTTGTTGAGTTAGAAGTAGGTTTATATGATATATATAAGATGACGCGTGACAGTCGACTATTAGAAGTATCACTGGCATGGCCGGTCTTAACATATATATACTGATATAGTATACTAAGCGGTTGTTGACAATAAGCACGCTATATAGTTGATAGTCGCGTATGCATTAACTACTCAGATGTATAGTAATAGTAGATAGAGATGCGTCGATCAGGATGATATATAGTATATAAATAATAGTACCGATTAATATAGGATGACCAGATCGGTTGCGCGGGCGTCCGGACGCTTTCACAAGATAAGGGGGAGGAGTCGAGCCGACGGGGAGAACGTAGGAAGGGGACGTGGCTCTCATAACTGGCTCCGGCGAGTAGAGGGGGGGGCGCGATGAGAACCCAGAGCGAGTCAGCGCCCCAAGACCAGTACCACCCAGAAGAGTACGTAGCCCGATGGGGAGTATAGTTCCGAGGAGAGCACTCCTGGGCAGCCCCAGAGGAGAGGTGGTAATAGTACCTACGAGATCTGTCGTTCCCAGAAGGCCGAGAAACCCCGACTCCTGCACTTCTGCGTCAACTCTTGGGATAATTCCGTTAGTTTTAAACATCCCGCCATCAATTAAAGGGCACGTAAGGTTACCGTTAATTAAGTTGGTAACCAATGCTGAAACTGTGCTATACCTAGCCCTAACATCCTTTTACTTTGCGTAGAACTCATATGCACAAAACAAAATATAATTTGCATTACAAATTTAAAGACACCTACAGCGGCATTTGATAGAAAAGAATTTGGGGTTCGACCAATAAACATATTCACTCAAAACCTTCTTACACTTTGACATCTAAAGCGCAGAGATGAAAAGTAACATGCGGCTGGACAAGTATTGGCTGTGGAGTGGATGCGTTCTCAAGTTCAAGTCTACCTCTTGTCTTAAACCTGAGGTTTTTTTTTTTTTTTTGGTATTTGGGTAAATGAGACTGACAGAACGACGTATTCCGAACGTAGGAAAAAGTTGACCGGCGAGACAAAAGTCTAAAATGTATTCCTTTTAGTGTAGCCATTAATATGCTTTCACGAGACACTAGGCTGAACAGATTAAAGCTCGCATGAAGAGGGAGACGGGAACTATTAACTTGATAAAGGAAACCGTGTTAAGGTGATGAGATAGATGTATTGTGGAAGTATATATATATATATATATATAGCGGGTAGAAAGGTGTTGGCGGTAACGTGATAAATAGCGTACGGTGGTGACCGATGGCAGGCGCACGGCGTAGCAGGACTCGATGACCGACCTGGTAGGACGTGAACATTAGGCTCGACTGAGCTACGACGTTATGAGATAGGTGAGCAATATGCGCATGTGTATTCGAGTAGTAGTCACCACAATCGAGTGTAAGACGTGGAGCATAGGTAATATGTGATGGTGATGAGGCTCGGAAAGTGCGCCGGCATATTGGATGGACCGCGCGATAAGGGGCGTCTGTTATGATCGATCAGCGATAATAACTATAAAACTACGTATTATACCCAAGGCTCTTCTAATATATAATAAGTAATACTATATATCATTCAGGTATAGAATATTAATAATAATATATAGATATTAAGAATAATATATTACAATCTGAGAGATAAAATAAATTGCGCAGATAGTATTAGAGAAAATATGTTACATCATTAATAGACTAATACAATAATAATAATATAATGACCAGATTTAATACATAAATTATATACCATATAGATTTAAGATGAAATATAATGATATACTAAGTAATAAGAAAACGACATAATAATATGACATGAGGTTATCACGAAATGAGTACAAGATATAAGAATAAATAATTAATTAACTAAAAGTAATGAAGATAATAATAAATAATATAGAATAGATGAGGACAGTGCCAGTAGGATCAATACTGAAAATCAAGATAGATACTTAAATACGTTAATAAGGAATTCAGTATAATTAAAAAGCTAATAAAATAAATGATACGAGCGAGCTTAACACTATGTAAGCCGACGACTAAAAAGATCAACAATAAATAATAATAATAAAAATAAATAATAATAATAATAATAATAGATAAAACATCATTTCATAATAAAAAATTCATTAAGTATATGAAGAAAGAAATTGTACCCAAAATAATGTACGGAATAATAATAGTAATAATGAATAATAATAAAATTATCACATGTGCATTACTGGTGCATTTGTATGCCAAGTACAGAGTCCCCGTATAATTTTAGGCTTAGCCTATTGGCTGTAAACAACAAAATATTTTGCGGTTCCCTCTATCTATGATGCCGAAAGCCGAGAAACAAATGTATTAAAATAGCAAAATAGACCTTACGATATTTATTTTGTCTTTCCGTTATATTCCGAGGGTTTGTTTATTCATTTTATTACTTAGGCCCATGAGTCCTGAGGCTGCCTTCCTTGGTTGTTTCTATGCAGCCAATCAGCCAATACTTGCTCGCCTCGTATATTTATTTCCATGACAGACACCTGCATCCCTGCCAATCACTTTTTGATACCATTTTTAATAGGGAAAAGGTTTTGGGGTACTTAATCCCCCATTTATAATCGCTCTTCTCAGCTGTTTCAGTTTTCCAAAATTAATGAGAAATGAGATACGCTTGCTTACAAATGCTAAATATATATTCGGTAGCAGAGAATAAAATTTATATAACTTTTGCCAACCAAAATTTTCGAATGTAACATAGAAGCATAGAAGAAGAAAATAAAGAAGTGGTAAGAAGATATTAATAATCACCCACCTACAGGGTTGGGGATTTTCTTGATTATTTTAGAAAAAAATAAATTTGATTTTTTTGATTTTTTTTGATTTTTTTTTTTGTGATTTTTGTGATTGTTTTTTTTTTTTTTTTTTTTTTAAGCACAAATTGCTTTTTTAATTATTATTTTATAAAATTAGTAAATAATCCTAATTATTGCCTAATTAATAATAAGATTATTAAATAAATTATTTATTTAATGTTCAATTATATATACTATTATATATAAATATATATTATATATAGGTGTATGTAAGGTCATAATAAATACTATATAAGAATAATAATATATAAATAATATAATATATAGTATAATATATATATAAATATATATAGTGAATAATATATATATTATATATATTATATATTATTCTCTATTGTCATTTATTCCTTTATTAAAAATGAGTTTAATTCATTCGATGAATGTTACTATTATATAGATGAAATATATCATA
>JABUQX010118947.1:15000-17500 GCA_015478945.1 Trachelipus rathkii | reverse complement strand
ACACACACACACACACACACACACACACACACACAAAAATACACATATATAGCAGTATATATATAAGGCATATATATATATATATATATATATATATATATATATATATATATATATTTATATTTCTTTTTTATTTCATTCTCACCACATAGCCTCAATCCTGAAAACGGAAAGGAATTTCAATCCCAAGATCGGAAATTGGTCAGGGAAAGTATTTGTATAGTTTCTAACCAACTGGTATATATTATTTAGGTGCAAGTACATTGAGGCCCGATAGCAAGCCTTGCTTCAGCACAACGCAGTCGGAGTGATTCCGACCGCTGGCGTGGGTTCGCATCCTATCGGCTTTTCCAATGCAAGAAGCATAAGAAGAGTGATTTGTATGAGAATAGATTGTTCTGTTGTGTGTGTTAGCTATATTTGTAGTGATGTGTGTGTATTGAGATTAGGGTATTACACTATACCGTAAACTGCAATACGTAAATATTACAGAAAACCTCTTACTGACGACAATTTTTTTGTGTCCGTTCAAGTTGCCGAACGAGGATCCGAACACTAATAACTTAGCTTAACACTAATAAGGCGTATGTGTTCTTAATGATATTGTTCCTGTGGTTCTTAAAACTTGTGCTTCTGAGCCTGCACCTTGCCTTGGTAAACTTTTTCACCCCTGTTCTTCCACTTAGATCTTCTCTTATTCCTAGAAACGTGTTCTTATTCAACCTATAAAGAAGAAGGGGGAACACCTCTCAACCTTATAACTATCGTCCGCAGAATGACGATTTTGAAACATATCAATTCTTCTAATTTAATCTCTGATCGTCAATATGTCTTTTGTAAGAAACGCTCTACTGGTGCGGTCTCCTTACTCTTCTCTTTGATTCTTGACCTTCCGCTATTCAGCATTTCGGTGACCCTTTTGCGGCTTCTCTAGATATATTGAAATCATTCGAGAGAGTCGGGCACAAAACTTTGATTTCGAAACTTCCTTCTTACGCTATCTATTATTCTATCTGATTTTCTTTCCTGTCGGTCTATATAGTTGTTGTTGATGGCCACCGTTCATCCTTTAAGTCTATTAATATTATTGTTCCTCGAGGCTCGGTCCTTTCCCCAACTCTTCTTTTTTTTTCTTTTCTTCTTTTTTTTTACTTTTCATTACTGACCTCCATGTCACTCCATGTCACTCCATATCACTTCATCTCCTATTCACCATTATGCCGATGACTCCACCTTTCATTGCTCCTTCCAATTTGAGACCCGACAATCTCATAGCAATTAAACTCATGCCAGGAGGATGACCTTGGAAAAGCTGACCTCTGATCTTTCTGTATCTCTAATTAGGGAAAGGAAATATGATAGTTTTCAATGTCTCAAAAACACAGTTTCTTCATCTATCTACTGTACATAATCTTCCGAACAAGTTGACACAACTATAATATCTTGTTCGAAAACACGCTACTCAAATCTTTCTCTGTTCTTAATATTCTTGGCTTTTCCTTTTGTAGTGATTTTAATTATAAGAATCGCAATATTTTTCCTTCTAAACAAGTTCACCGATGTTAGGTGTTCTGAGGTGAATTTGGAACACCTTTTCAATACATCAGTTGCTTGCTCTGTATAGGGACGTTTACCTCCTTTGTATTTTTTTATAAACACCACCGCTAACGGGCAGAGCCTTAATCAAAGAAGGGGTGTAGTCAATTAACATCTGAGCAAGACGAAGCCAAGCCCAAGGAGAGAATAGCTGACATTCTCCCACCCGACCAGTTGCAATCCTGAGACCCTCTCTTTGTTTGGCGAGTGCTCTGCCACTGAGCTACCTGGTATTTATCACATATCTGTGGTGGTTCCACAAATACTGTTCTTCTTGATAAGGTGCAATCTAGGTCGTTTCGTCTTGCTAACTCTCCTACTCTGCCATATTCTATTATTCTTTAACTTGCTCACTTTCGAACACCGTATATCGGGGGATATCGGCCTTTGATATAATATATATATATTATATATATATATATATATTATATATATATATATATATATATATATATATATATATTATATATAAAATATATATTAGTTATATATATATTAAATATAGATATATATATATATATACACCGTGCTTGTAGGTGGGTAAACCCAATCATAATAACGTAAATACCTGTACAAGAGCGTAGTTTGCATTGAAAAATAACAAAAAGAAAAAAAAATTAAGAATTATTTGCGTGAAGCGAATTTGAGCGTAATTTAAGAAATGAATAAAAATCCCAACTCATTATGTTTACAGCGTTCGAAAACGCTGACTCCACACTTTTACATAGAAGCGAACGTTTACCGATATTTTGAAAGGTAGCAATGCGAACGGAAATAGACATCGTGAAAATAATAATAGAATAATAAAATGAATAATTAAGAATAACAATAATAATAATAAAATAATAATAATAATAATTAATAATAATAATAAATAATAATAATAATAATAATAATAATTAAT
>JABUQX010118946.1:42500-43921 GCA_015478945.1 Trachelipus rathkii | reverse complement strand
AATCGAAGTGAAGAATGTTCGAGATCTGACGCGCTCTTACTAGCCAGACGTTCGGCTCAGGATTCTGTTTAGTCTGGTGGAACGACGCTTCAAAAGGAAAAACCAAATTATGTCAAAGTGTTAGGTTGACATGTTTAGTCTGGTTACGTTTGGTTATACTAAGTTGAACAAGAGAAGGATAGGTGAAAAGAAAGATAGTTGGAGAGCAATAAAGAAAGTTGTCTTATAGTTAATAAATTAGCTGTGTTATGTTGGTATATTCATTTAGGCTGGTTAGGTTTGGTTACGCTAAGTTAGACAATGTATTAAGAAAAATAGGTAGAACGATAGTTAGAGTGTTAAAGGAAATGTGGACATGATAATTAATAAGGTAGATATGTTAGGTTGGTATGTTCAGTATGGCTTGGTTTGGTTACGCTAAGTTAGACAAATGTATTACTTAAGATTGGTGTAAAGATAGTTAGAGAGCTATAGGGGAAGCATATAATTAATAAGGTCTTTGTGTTAAGATTCATATGGATTGTTCAATATACGGTTTGCTATATAGTGATTTATCGAAGCAAATCATCAATGCGTTCACCATTAAAATTTCATTTTAAGGCTAAAACTTCGTTTTAAAGTTCGATCTTAATCTCATGTGAAGACCTTACCATTTACTATTCTTCTTGAATCATCCTTCGTCATCGTTCTTCAATTTTCCTCTGTTAAGCACTCTGTGCTTTTCTTTTTTTTCTTCGAGAACCCACTGTCGCGGTTACTCAGGTGCCCCACATGAACTTGTAGCCGTCTGAATAGGTTTCTACAAATTTCTTAACTTTAAAAATAACATCACATTTGTATTACTTTATGTTTATTTCAAGATCCGGCACCGGCACCGGCTCCGGCTCCGGCTCCGGCTCCGGCTCCGGCTCCGGCTCCGGCTCCGGCTCCGGCTCCGGCTCCGGCTCCGGCTTATTGCTCCGCATCATGAAACTTCTCCGTCTCTGACTTCTTCTGATTCTTTGTTTATACTTCCTCCATTTTCGTCTGCTATGCATTTCATGAGTAGAATTCTCCCTTCTCTTCTTTTTTCTTCTGGGATCCAGTCCCGGGGGTGCTCCGACTCCCATGAAGGTTCTGGAATTCTAAATGCGGGCCTTATGGGTTTATAAACATATTGAAAGACTCCCCATTTGACCTATTATATGTTTAATTCTAAGATTTGACTCCTGTTTGACTTCGGCTCTGAATTTGGCTTTCGCTCAGTTCTTTGCATAATGGTCTACCAATGCTCCTTTTCCTTCTCTGATTCCAATTTCTTAAGCGACTCCTTTTCGGCTGATTATTTTTCCACCTAACTATTGATATAACCAATTTAGGTACTAAACAACCCCTTTAAAGGGTACAATGGCGTGAAACCTAGACTCCTTCAAAGCGACACC
>JABUQX010118946.1:30000-32500 GCA_015478945.1 Trachelipus rathkii | reverse complement strand
CAACACAAACTTACATACACACACATACATACATATACCACACATATTTACACACACAACATACACGTACACACACGAGAGCACAGACACACACCCACACATTACATACATACGCACCCACACACCACACCACACACATTATAGATATATATATATATATAATATATATATATATAATGATATATATATATACTATAATTATATATATATATATATATATATATATATATATATACATATATATATATTATATATATTATTACTATATTAATATATATATATATATATATAATATATATATATATAATATTATATATATATATATATATATATATATCACCTTTTACTTAAAATAAAAATGAGTCATGGGATGAAGGATCGGTATCCAGAGGAGCGTTCGGGACGAAGCCCCATAAGCGACTCATTCACAATTGATGAGTCGAGTACTGAGGTCGTGTAGTTACACTCCAAAACCAGGAAAAGCTGAGCAATAACATTAAAAATTAGAAATCTATTTAGGAAGTTATAACAATAAAAATAATGAAAAAGAAATGAGGAAGGAGAAAGGAAGAAGAAGGAGAAAGGAGGAAGACTTGTATTATAGCAACTGAGTGATTGTAATAATACTTTGTTTTTACTAAAATTTTAAGAAATTTTATTAAAAAAGTCGTAGCAAATGAGTGATTGTATGTAGCGGTACATGCACAGGTGTGGATCCAGTGAGGCATTGAGTTAGTAAACATACACTTAGCACGATTATATATGTTTTCAGTGATGTAGAGCACAAATAACATAGTTTCAATGCTCTTAAAGGAGTCTAAGGATCCTTATGAGATATGGATTGAACCCTAAAATGTGATTTGGTATTTAAAATGAAATTTTTAAAAACCTAAAAGTTATTAATTACATAGACTTATGCTCTAACAATAGCTTTATATTACACAAATATATGAAACTTAGCACAGAGAATTTAAACGACACTCTCTTAATCATACACAAAGGCAACAAAAATGTAGCACAACAGGGGTATTTACGTTTAAATGTTGCACAACTAATGTACTCGAGTTAAAACATGTACTCGATTTGTTTAATGTGTGCACAGTCTAACTTATTTTAACATCAGCATTCTCAAACTTCATATGTTTTCTTTTGTATTTTTACTTTACGTCATATTTTGACGTGTAAGAAGTATAAACATATAACTTATTAAAAACTTTTTATGTTTTAATTAAAGATAACAACTAATCATTTACATTATTCATTCAATGTTAACTAAAAATATTTATTCATTAATATTTTTTTATGTGAAAAATTTATTTTATTAAAATTTAATTTTTTTTTTTAAACATTTTGTTAATTTTATTTATTTTTTTAAATAATTAGATTTAATAGATAATTATTTGGAAAGTGATATATTTTGGATTTATAAACATTTAGTTTTTTACTAGAAATTGGCTACGAAATTTTATTAAAAAACATGTACTTAAAAACCTTAAAGCAGGTAAAACAGTAAATCAATAGCGCAATTACTAGCAACCAAGGGGATTAGTAGGTATTTGTTTTACTGCTTTACTGCTTTTACTGATGTTACTGCTTTACTGCTTACTGCTTTACATCATATTTTAATATATAATGAGACTATTTATTAAAAACATTTTATGTTTTATATAAGTAGTATATGTGTAAGTTGGCAGCCGCGAACTTGTCGGGGAGTCGCAAAAATATTTTTTAAGAAAATTAAAAATTTAAAAAATAAATTTTTAAAAAATAAAAATTTTATAAAAGAAATAAAAAATATAAAAAAAAAATTTAAAAAAAACAACATTTTTTAATTTTTAATTTTAAAAAAAAAAAATTTAATTTTTTTTTTTTTTAATTTTTTTTAATTTTTTAATTTTTAAAAAAAAATTTTTTTACGACTCCCCCAACAAGTCAGCTCCAACTTACCACATATACTACTATTATATATATATAATATATATATATATATATATATATATATATATATATATATATATATATATATATATATATATATATTATATATATATATATATATATATATATATATATATATATATATATATATATATATATATATATATATATATATATATCAGGCGCGGTTTTATGGGGAAACACAAGAGGGCGGGCCTCCTCTAAAAAAACTAAAAGCAACTAATGCTAAAAAAATAATTCAAATCACTTTATTTACTATTAAAAATAAATGTTTAAAAGTATACAAGAACGCTAATTTTACATTAAGATCATTTATTCTCTTGCGAAACATTATTTTTCATAAGGATCATTGACTGGAGGAATTTCGATTTGTGCCTTCAAGAAAGCATAATTATAATGCTTTCAAAACACTGGTTGTCATGGCAACGTAAAAGAAACCTCATTCTTATTTTGTCTATTTTGAGGATTTTTCCACAAGGCCTCCTCTCGAACACGTCATAAAATAACTTCTCCCAAATTTTTAAGGTTAATTTAAATTAAA
>JABUQX010118946.1:7500-27500 GCA_015478945.1 Trachelipus rathkii | reverse complement strand
CTCTCTTACTGACTCCTTCATCTTCAACAAGAGAAGTTCATCTCCAAAAGAAAACAACCAAGATGAAGAAAAAGAAAAAAGCAAAAACATAATAAAATATCCAAATCAGAAAGCTCCAAGAAAATGACTAATCGAACCACAAACAAGCATTATCGATACAGACTTCTTTCATAATTTTCAATTAATTTTGGATTATGGTCTGAAATTCATTTTGGATTCCACTACGAACCTTCAGGCTCCTCTTCGAATTCTAAATGGTTCAGTGCCATCTCCCATTTTTAATATATCCTGTACTTACAAAAGAAAAATTTACAATCGCAAAAACCGAATACTCTTTTCACTAGTATCATTAGACTTTCTAATTTCCTCTTCATCTCGTTCCTAAAAAGCTCCAGGTGATTGACGCCCATGTGGTGATTGTAGAACATTAAATTCTATACCAAACCAGAATCGCAACAAGTTCTTTTTCAAGATCTCCATAAGTATGTCTCATCCAAGTGTCAAAGCTTCTCTTCAAAATGAAGACGCGCTATTTTTGGCCCATATGGATCAAGATATTCACGTATGGACTTAATCTTATCACCAATGTCAAAATTCCACGATTCATCGTCAAGTGACATTCTCCAAGCAAACTTATGTGCGATATATTTAATATAAATTATTATAAATAACATTTTGTATTTTTCATTTACATTCATTCAGATATTTGTGTGTATTCTTATTTCTACGGATATAATCAGATATACTTGTATTCGAATGCACCTTTCATTTTATGTATAGGCTAACATTTTGAAATTTATGTATACCATTTTGTATTTTGTAATCTCATGCATTCAAATATTTGTATGTATACTTATGTCTACGGATATAATCAGATATGCTTATATTTGAATGTCATTTTCATTATATAGTTTTATTATTTTTACTCATTGAAATGTTTTATATGTTTGCACGCATTTTCGAATGCATCCAAATATGCATACATTTGAATGATTATTCTTTCTTTTATATTATGTATTTATATACTTTACACTCCGTTCTTAGCATGGGAAGTAATGTAGCATCCTAAAGTGTAATTATTCGTAAAAATTAAAATTTATTTTTATGTTCGTTCTTATGCTAAGATTTGCGTAAGCAAAATTTTGAGATAAGTGCGAACAAAATTGGATATAAAGGCTTCCCCCTGCAGTGTTGAGCATTCTCAATTCTCTTTGCTTCTCTACTCTAGTCCCTCATTTACACTCACTACTCACTCACTTCTTAAAACTTCGAATTACAAGAAACGCAACTCCCAGAGAAAAAAAGGTAAAACTACCGGCAAAGCACAAAGCTGCAGAATTCGATTAACAAAAATTCAAGAAGACGCTTTGAGCAGGTGAGGTAGAACAGCAGCAAAGTCCGAGACTGCTCCCTGAAGTTCTCGAAGATAAAAAAAGAGAATCGCAACAAAGGGGTAACTTTTGCTACTTTGTTTTGTTACTCTTACTTAAAGAAATAAGGAGTCACTAGAGAAAATTTAAACTCATCATCTTAACTTATATAGGGGACTTCAGACGAGACCACCTTCTACAACTTCAAGTCCTTCCCTATATATATATATAAAATATATATATATATATATATATATATATATATAGCATATATATATATATATATATATATATATTATTATATATTTTTTTATATATATATATAAATCATATATATATAGTATATATATATATATTTATATATATATATATATATATATATATATATATATATATATATATATATATATATATATATATATAGTGATGTATCGAATAATCGCAACCGCAAATGCGAAGTAACCGCACATATTTTGACAACCGCAACCGCGGTTGTCACTGGTATACACAACTGCAACCGCGGTTGTCACTGGTCTACACAACTGCAACCGCGGTTGTCACTGGTCTTCACAACCGAAACTGCGGTTGTCAGGAAGTTATCTTTTTAAAAATACTCTTATGCCTTAGCCTTAGAGTACGTAATATAATATTTCAGTTTTTTTCAGAAAATTACAAATATCTAATTATAGAAAAATATTTCACGAAATAAATCGGAACTTTGCATTTCTTAGCTTTTCGCACAGGAGAGAAAAAAAATGAGTGTTACGGATAGAGAAAAGAGCGTGTGGTGGGAGTTTTTCTTGAAAGAATCAAATGAATTTGCTAAATGCAAATTGTGCAATAAAACCTATTCTCGCAAAGGAAGAAGCACCACTAATTTAAAAAATCACCTACGATCGTTGCATGGAAAAGAATATAGAGAACTTTGTGAAAAAGAAAAGGTATTATCTAAGGGAAAAAGAGAAAAATAAGAAAAAGAGACCAAATCTAAAATTGTAGAGAAATGCTATCAAAAAATTAATCCTTGGGACAATGATAATTCAAATTAAGCCTTAGAACAATGATAATTCAAGATAAAAATTACTCGATTATCGAGCAGCAGAGATGATTATTATGCAGGATCTTCCCTTTAGCTGTGTTGAAGGCATTGGCTTTATTCGATTCGTAACTCTAGCCAACCCACAATATAAAATTAAACAGCGCCATTATTATGAGAACATAGTATATAACAAGATTCACCCCTCAGTCACGAAAGAAGTTCAAAATATTGTTGCCCAACTGAAAGGAAATAAATTAACATTTACTACCGATACCTGGTCCGATACATCATCCGAGGTGTCTCTCTTATCTCTCACTTGCAATGGTATTAATGATAAATTTGGAAAAATAAACTTAGTATTATCTGCAGAACCTTTGCATGAGAGACACACGGGAGAGTATCTTTCTAAAAAGTTTGATGAAACTCTAAAAAAAAAAAAAAAAATAAATAATAATAATAATAATTATTATTATTATTATTATTATTATTATTATTATTATTATTATTATTATTATTATTATTATTATTAGTAGTAGTAGTAGTAGTAGTAGTAGTAGTAGTAGTAGTAGTAGTAGTAGTAGTAGTAGTAGTAGTAGCAAAGCAATTGTTAAATTTTGTTTTTATTGCACAACAGCAACCGGCGGTTGTTGAATAATTTAAAAACCGCAAAAAATCGCAACCGTGGTTGCTGAAAATTTTAGGAACCGCAAAAAACCCGCAACCGCGGTTATGTAAAAATTCAGCTTCGCTCCATCACTAATATATATATATATATATATATATATATATATATATATATATATATATATATATATATATATATATATATATATATATATATATATATATATATATATATATATATATATATATATATATATATATATATATACCTTCTACCTTCTCACCCCTGACCATCCCATCATGGGAGAGGCCACACCGCGCTCCTCCAGAGATCCTCCAGGAATGTTATGTTCCACGTTGTCCTTAGTGGAGAATTTTTAAACAGGAGAGAAAGAAGTGCGTGTATCCTCCTGAACCTGGTTATAGTTATGACAGATGCATGTGATGGTTTGGTTAAGGTTGAATCTGTGTTTCTAGTGTTTTAATTTAGGGTGATGACCGCATCTTAGCTTTGCCAAGGATGACTGACTAGTTCTTGATAGTGAGTTGAATTCAGGTGCTATTTCTGGTGGGTGTTTGTTTAAAATATTGTTTGGTGGTCTGCGTCTTAAGTGGTTTTCTATTAGTGTCGTGTGGATTTGTTTGGTGTATGTTGTGTTGTTTGATGGTGGTGGAATGTTGTTCAGAATTTGTTTGTAATAAAGGGCTGGTGAAGAAGGAGGTTGTTTGAGTCTTTGGTGGGTAGTGCTAGAGAGTGCAATGTGGCATGGGTGTTGGGGTGTTCGGGTTTTGGAAAAGAATTGTGTGCCTACCATGTCCAGGTGTGTGTCTATTGGTAGAATTTTGGTTTTCTTCGTGCAGGTGTTGTTGTGGTGTTGTTGATATGCATCCTGTGATTTTTCTTGTGTTGTTTGGAGTTTCTTTATGTTATTTTTAGTCAGTAGTGGGTGCCAGACTGGAGAAGTGTAGTTTAGAGTCGGACGAGTGAGTTGTTTGTATATAGTGGTGGATGTTGGTTTATTGTTTGTCAAATGTTACTCCGAGGATTATGGGAGTTTTGTTAAAGTGTATATCAATGTTGTTATGGTAGACTTGTGGGTGTGTGGCGCCAAGTTGGCGGTCGGTGATAATTAATGTAATTGAAGATTTTTTTGGTGAGGCGGACATTCTGTTTTCTGTTAACCATGTTTGAAGTTGGTTGATGTATTGTTGCGGCATGTTTGTGGCCGTGTTTAGGTTCTGGTGTTAGTAGCTATGGTGATGTCATTTGCGTAGGTTGTTATGCTTGTACAATCTGTTTTTGGTTGTGGTAGATCAGCTGTAAATAGGTTGAATAGTATATATATATATATATATATATATATATTATATATATATATATATATATATATATTATTATTATATAAATATATATAGTAAGAAGTATATATATATATATATATATATATATAGCAGTATATATATATATATATATATATATATATATATATATATATATATATATATATATATATATATATATATATATATATGGACATTCGGTAGGAACTTTCTTCTGTAATTTTTTTGTTGGAAAAAAGGTAATAATTTTCAACGGACAGGGAAAAAGGCAAACAAAATTTTATTTTTTACTTTTTTCTAATAAATTATTTTATACTTTATTTATTTATTTAGTTATTTATTTATCTATTTGTCTTGCTCTTGTAATTGGAATGATGTTTGAAAATAAGTAAACGATTTTGAAAATTTATCCATACTCTTGTTTACTTCTTTTGAAATAATACGTTCCGAATTACATAAGGCTCTCACATTTTTTACATTTACAACTTTTTGAAGCGTCTAGCAACTTTATCTTTATGTTTATTGGTTAATATATATATATATATATATATATATATATATATATATATATATATATATATATATATATATATATATATATATATATATATATATATATATATATATATATATAAGTTTGGTTAGGTTAAGTAATGTTAAGTTAAGTTACGTTAGATTACATAGAATTAAATAAATAATTAGGACTGACAGTAAAAGCGCCTTGCAACCTTAATCTTTAAACTTATTACATAAAAACACAACACTACACATTATGCTGCACCTCATATTAATTCTTACTTTTCTTATTTTTCTTATATCCTACTATATATATATATATATATATATATATATATATATATATATATATATATATATATATATATATATATATATATAAATGTATATTGATAAGATAACTGCTCATCCTTCTACACCTACAAGCGCAAATGACCGCGTAAGTGTTTAACGACCACGCCACGATGGACTAAAAGAAGAACGCGAGAAATGTTTCTGTAGTGAATATATCACCCACCTAACAGGAACCACAACGCGCTCTTTCTTCCCGTCCACACTCTGGCGTAGGGTCAAACAGAGCACCGCACAGAATGAAATACTTTTAAACCGGGGAATATAATGTATTGATAAGATAACTGCTCATCCTTCTACACCTCACCGCAGTGTGATAGGTATTGATAAAAATAACCTCTTAAGTAATTTAACTCTGCTGGGATGGAACCTGGGCCCTAGCAGATGACTGCGTAAATGTTTGACGACCACGCCACGATGGACTAAAAGAATATATCACCCACCAAACAGGAACCACAACGCGCTCTTCCCGTCCACACTCGGGCGTAGGGTCAAACAGAGCACCGCACAGAGTGAAATACTTATTAACTGGGGAATATAATGTATTGATAAGATAACTGCTCATCCTTCTACACCTCACCGCAGTGTGATAGGTATTGATAAAAATAACCTCTTAAGTAATTTAACTCTGCTGGGATGGAACCGGCCCTAGCAGATGTCCGCGTAAATGTAAGAAGAACACGAGAAATGTTCCTGTAGTGAATATATCACCCACCAAACAGGAACCACAACGCGCTCTTCCCGTCCACACTTGGGCGTAGGGTCAAACAGAGCACCGCACAGAGTGAAATACTTTTAAACCGGGGAATATAATGTATTGATAAGATAACTGCTCATCCTTTTACACATAACCGCAGTGTGATAGGTATTGATAAAAATAACCCCTTAAGTAATTTCACACTGCTGGGATTGAACCGCGGTCATCTGCTAGGGCCAAGGTTCAATCCCAGATTCAGAGCACGACACAAATTTGGATTTTGAAATAATTGTCAACAGCATGACTACTCAAAAAATACAAAGAAACTGCTGATTGAATATCGACCATTCGTCTTTGAAGAAAGCTAACATTGATGATTATTTGATAGAGGTTATTAATTCTGAAACTTTCGTTTTAACGCTGTCATATATTTTCTTCTAAATAATATCTCTGTAGTATTTCCTTTGAGTAGTGTGTCGAAAGAGACTGATACAAGAGTTTCAACGTGACGAAACAGAAGATCGTCCATCACTATCATTTACGTAAATTTACTATATCCATCCTTTATGATTTTTCGCTTCACTGTCCCATATATTTGGATTTCTATATATTTTCAAAAGTAATCTGCTTCCTTCCTGAAGCTGGAATTGGAGATCCTTTACTCTTTTACTTATCATCCTTTCTACATTTTCCTTGTGTTTGCTGCTTAGATAGCTCTTAAATCTTAGCCCAGATGTCATTCTTCCTTTCCGAGAATAATTATGATGGACAAATGTACGGTTTGCAATGTCATGTGAAACAATATCAAAGTAATCCCAAACCACAACTGATAAGGATGACATTGCAGAATCGCTTCAAAAGTTGATTTCGAGCGAATATACTTACAAGTGCTAGCCTGTCAATATTAATATTGCTAGATTTCGAATGTGACCAAATTACTATCACTCACTTCAGAGGACGGTATAAGTCAACTTATTCTAATCAAATTCTCACAAAAGTCGCTAAATTTTCTAACAAGTTCCATCAGAACATTTTCTATTCGCATTCCGAGTTCGAATGCAAATAATTTATTTTTAATATTTGCGAGTGCGAAAGTCAATGAGAATATTTAAAAACATGCGATTATATAATATATATATATATATATATATATATATATATATATATATATATATATAGTATATATATATATATATATATATATATATATATATATATATATATATATATATATAGTATATATATATAGCATATATATATAAATGTTTATATATATATATATATATATATATATATATATATATATATATATATATATTATTCTTTACGCCTTTTCTAAAGAAAAAAAAAGAACCAAAACCAAAGCGTTTTTCTAGCTTTAGTTTTATTGCATCTTTCATTCTCATTTGAAGATGGTTCAAAATGCTTCCTTAGCGTTGAGATTAATGGTATTACATCGGAGACAGAAGCTGTAGAGGCACTGATTTTTTGGTAATTTCTTCAAATGGTTTCAATAACCTAATGCAGTGTGATATGTCATTTTCCACATTAGTAATAATGTTAACTTTGGAATACGAACTGGCGTACAAAACAAAAGGTTCTTTGAGCAATACCATTCTTTCCATCATATGACATGTTATTCCAGCGAGTTGGTAAGTCTTTGATAACAGTAAGATATGAATATCAAGCCGTTCTTGAATTGCCTTCAACTCATTTTCATTTTATTTTCATTTTCAGATTCATCTTTAGTATTTTTATTATAAAATTCATTATCAAATCTCGACAATAAATATCCGAATAAATATCCACGCAACATCCACAAGGCAAAGCGCGGATGCGGATGCGGATGCGGATGCGGATGGGGATGTTACCTGCATCAATAATATATATATATATATATATTATATTATATATATATATATATATGTTATATATTATTATATATATATATATTATTATTATATATATATATATATATATATAAATATATTATATATATATTATTATTATTACATTACATATATTATATATATATGTATATATTATATATATATATTATTATTATTATTATTATATTATATATTATATAGTTATATATATATATATATTATTATAGTTATATATTATATATATTATTATTATTATATTATATATATATATTATTATATACATATATATATATATATATATTATATTATTATATATATATATATATTATTATTATTATATTATTATATATATATATATTACATTATTATATTATATATTATTATATATATTATTATTAATATATATATATAGCATATATATAGCATATATATTATTATTATATATATATATATATAAATATACATATATATATATATATATATATATATATATATATATATAGTTATATAGTTATATATAGTTCGTTTATTTATAGGGATTTCTATATATATATATATATATATATATATCGTATATATATATATATATATATATATATATATATATATATATATATATATATAGGTTGAAAAAAAACTTTGTTTTTTAAAAACTAAAAACAAAAACCATTGGTTTTTTTAAATAAACCAATGGTTTTTTTGGTTTTTATGGGTTTTTATGCTATTTTGATGGTTTTAATGTAGTTTTTAATAGTTTTAATAGATTTTAAAGGCAAAAATCACTACTGGAAACTGTTTTACACATGTGCTAACACATATTTTAAAATTCCTTAATAAATTTCTTTAGATTCTTAAATTTCAAATTTTCTTGATAATTGTAAACTGGTATAAAATTATTATTATTTTTTGAGTTTTACATAAACTCATAAAGTAAAAAATAAGAGGGTATATTATAACATATAAACTCTATCTGAAAAAGATTATACTTTTATTATTTTACAAAAAAAAAAAAAAAAATGCATAAAGAAAAGTTTATTCAAATTAACCTATAATGATATACAAATGAATTCTTATTTACCTTTATATTTAAATACTAGAATATATATATATATATATATATATATAAAAAGAAGTATATATAATATATATATATATATATATATATATATACATATTATGTATATATATGCTGAAGTTATATTATTATTATATATGTTATTATTATTATTATTATATATATACATATTTTATATATATATATATATTATTGTTAATACATATATATACAAAGTATATTATATATATATTACATATTATATATATATGGTTATATTATGAGTTATTATTATTATATTATATATGTTATTATTATTATTGTTATATATATATATATTATTATTATATATATATATATATATATATATATATATTATATATATATATATATATTATTATATTATTGTTATTATATATATATATATTATTATATATATATTATATATTATTTATATATTATATATATTATATCAAAGTAGGAGGGCCTTATTAAAAAGATTAGAAGGAATCAGTTAAGAAAAATAATTTCATTTACAAGTTAAATAAATATATATTCTTGAGCTTTCGTTCCTAAGCTGGAACCTCCTTCAGAAGAAGTATATTATAAACTAACATGAAAAAAGTAAAAATTATTTAGTTATGTAATATTTTAAAGATTGGATAATTTAATTTTTTTTAAAAATTGTGTGGTGCTCTTTGTTTATTAAAATTATTTGAATTGATTATGCAGTAGGATTCAATGAATTTTCGTTTTTTTAGATTTTGTACATGTAAAATAGGTGTCATTTGGTTAATGTTAATGGAATGATTATAGGTAGAGCGATGGAGTGTCAAGGAAGAATTTTGATTGTCGTGTAGAAGGTCATGTTTGTGTTGATAAAGGCGGCGTGTAAGATCATGGGTTTCACCAATGTAAAGGGAGTTACAATCCTTGCAGGGAATTTTGTAAACACACTGGGAGAGTTCCGCTTGAGGGATGGGTTGATAAATGTGTGGTTTAAGGTTTTTTTTAAGAGGGAGGATATCAGAGGAAGTGAAATAAAGTTTTTGGAAAAATATTTTTAATGTGGTTGAGAGGAAATTGAGGTAGAGGAAGGAAAGAGTTAGAATTAACGGAGTGGTTAATGGGAGGATTGTAGTATGTTTTCTTTGCTCTTTTTAAGGCCTTATGGATGATGTGAGAAGGATAAGAAAGGTTTTTGAAAGTGGAGGTTAAAAAGTTGAGTTCAGGTTGAAGGTAGGAGGGAGAGCATATGCGGAAAGCACGTAAGAAAAGGGAAGAAAGTGCCAATTTTAATGTTTAGATTATGTGAGGAGAACCAGTGTATGTAAGAAGGGTTGGATGTAGGTTTTCTGTAAATAGTGAATTGGATGATATTAGAGGTGGACCAAGTCATGAGAGTATCTAGAAATGGTAAGGTGTTGTTTTGAGAGTGTTCAATAGTGAAATTTGATGTTAGGGTGGATAGTGTTTATGAAGTTAAGAATAAGTTGAGGGTTAATATGGATGGGAACGGCGGCAAAGATATCATCTACATAACGATACCATTTAGTACCCAAAAGAAGAGGGTGAGGGAGGATGTGGTAGTATTCAATAAGTTCCATGAAAAGATTACTAAGAGTAGGAGAGAGAGGGGAGCCCATGCTAAGACCGGAGTTTTGTTTGAAGAAAGAATTATTAAATTCGAAGAAATTATGTTCAAGGGTGAGGTTGATAAGTTGTTTTAAGAGAGGGAAAGGGTAGGATAAGTTGAAATTAGTTTCATTAATGAAGCGTTCAAGGAGAGAGAGGGTAAGGGGAACAGGGACAGATGTGAAGAGGGAAACAACATCAAAACTAAGGAGATGGTGAGTAAGAGGGTTGATATGTTTGGTTTTATTAATGAAATCTTCAGTGTTAGATAAATGTGAAGTAGAAATGTGGTTGATTAGGGGTTTTAGTTGTAGAGATAACCATTTGGAGAGGTTGTAAGTGATGGAGTCAATGTTGGAGATAATGGGTCTAAGAGGAAGATTAGGTTTGTGTGTTTTGGGAAGACCATAAAATTTTGAAATCCTAGGAAGTTTTGATTTAAGATTATTGTGGAGTGTGGGAAAATCTGAAAGGATAGATTTTAGGTTGCGGTTAAATGAAATTTGCGAGTTTTTAAGGGGATTTCTAGTGAGAGGGGAGTAGGTATTGATATCAGAGAGAAGGTTGTTGCATTTTGTGATATAGTCAGTAGTGTTAAGAATGACAATGTTGTTGCCTTTATCTGAACGTGTCACAATGATGTCTCTGTTACTAGTAAGTGATTTTAGAGCGAGGTGGAATTTGAGAGGTGATTTTTTGATTTTGTTTGAAATGAGAATGTTATTTACTAATAAACCCTTTAAAAAATCGTGATTAATCATTTGGTTAGTATCCTTAGATTTCCAGTATTCATAATCTATAAAAAATTTAGTAAGAGGATCTTCGTTCTGCAGTGAAAAAGATAGACCATAGCCAAGGAGAATTTTCTGGTCTCTATTAATTATATAGTTAGACTTATTTATGATTTTATCTGGATTCGAAAATTTTACCCAATCACTATTGTAAAATATTTTAGGATAGATTTTAGGTTGCGGTTAAATATCAATACTTACTCCCCTCTCACTAGAAATCCCCTTAAAAACTCGCAAATTTCATTTAACCGCAACCTAAAATCTATCCTTTCAGATTTTCCCACACTCCACAATAATCTTAAATCAAAACTTCCTAGGATTTCAAAATTTTATGGTCTTCCCAAAACACACAAACCTAATCTTCCTCTTAGACCCATTATCTCCAACATTGACTCCATCACTTACAACCTCTCCAAATGGTTATCTCTACAACTAAAACCCCTAATCAACCACATTTCTACTTCACATTTATCTAACACTGAAGATTTCATTAATAAAACCAAACATATCAACCCTCTTACTCACCATCTCCTTAGTTAGTTTTGATGTTGTTTCCCTCTTCACATCTGTCCCTGTTCCCCTTACCCTCTCTCTCCTTGAACGCTTCATTAATGAAACTAATTTCAACTTATCCTACCCTTTCCCTCTCTTAAAACAACTTATCAACCTCACCCTTGAACATAATTTCTTCGAATTTAATAATTCTTTCTTCAAACAAAACTCCGGTCTTAGCATGGGCTCCCCTCTCTCTCCTACTCTTAGTAATCTTTTCATGGAACTTATTGAATACTACCACATCCTCCCTCACCCCCTTCTTTTGGGTACTAAATGGTATCGTTATGTAGATGATATCTTTGCCGCCGTTCCCATCCATATTAACCCTCAACTTATTCTTAACTTCATAAACACTATCCACCCTAACATCAAATTCACTATTGAACACTCAAAACAACACCTTACCGTTTCTAGATACTCTCATGACTTGGTCCACCTCTAATATCATCCAATTCACTATTTACAGAAAACCTACATCCAACCCTTCTTACATACACTGGTTCTCCTCACATAATCTAAACATTAAAATTGGCACTCTTTCTTCCCTTTTCTTACGTGCTTTCCGCATATGCTCTCCCTCCTACCTTCAACCTGAACTCAACTTTTTAACCTCCACTTTCAAAACCTTTCTTATCCTTCTCACATCATCCATAAGGCCTTAAAAAGAGCAAAGAAAACATACTACAATCCTCCCATTAACCACTCCGTTAATTCTAACTCTTTCCTTCCTCTACCTCAATTTCCTCTCAACCACATTAAAAATATTTTTCCAAAACTTTACATTTCACTTCCTCTGATATCCTCCCTCTTAAAAAAACCCTTAAACCACACATTTATCAACCCATCCCTCAAGCGGAACTCTCCCAGTGTGTTTACAAAATTCCCTGCAAGGATTGTAACTCCTTTACATTGGTGAAACCTATGATCTTACACGCCGCCTTTATCAACACAAACATGACCTTCTACACGACAATCAAAATTCTTCCCTGACACTCCATCGCTCTACCTATAATCATTCCATTAACATTAACCAAATGACACCTATTTTACATGTACAAAATCTAAAAAAACGAAAATTCATTGAATCCTACTGCATAATCAATTCAAATAATTTCAATAAACAAAAAGGTGATTATAACATAGACACAATACAAAATAATATTCTGAGCACCACACAATTTTTAAAAAAATTAAATTATCCAATCTTTAAAATATTACATAACTAAATAATTTTTACTTTTTTCATGTTAGTTTATAATATACTTCTTCTGAAGGAGGTTCCAGCTTAGGAACGAAAGCTCATATATATATTTATTTAACTTGTAAATGAAATTATTTTTCTTAACTGATTCCTTCTAATCTTTTCAATAAGGCCCTCCTACTGATAAATATTTACTCTAGCGATCATTGCTTAAACTACAAATATATATATATATATATATATATATATATATATATATATATATATATATATATATATATATATATATATATATATATATATATAGAGAGAGAGAGAGAGAGAGAGAGAGAGAGAGAGAGAGAGAGAGAGAGAGAGAGAGAGAGAGAGAGAGAGAGAGAGAGAGAGAGAGAGAGAGAGAGAGAGAGAAAGAGAGAGAGAGAGAGAGAGAGAGAGAGAGAGAGAGAGAGAGAGAGAGAGAGAGAGAGAGAGAGAGAGAGAGAGAGAGAGAGAGATTCATCATTAAAAGTCGAAACTGAAATTATCATTAAGAATTTTAAACAAAAAAACTAATTTCCCTGCTTTAGCTGTTCCCAACCTATTTCTAATGTTGCTGTGCACAAGTCCGAAAGTTGAAAATACCCTTCAACATTAGCATTTGATGAAGTTGCTGACAATATGCTTACTATTTTATATATAACCTCATCTAATTTTTCTTTGAGAGATCTGTACCAAGATGAAGGAGTCACTGCTGACAACAGAGAATTATCAAATAGGTAACTTTTATGAAATGGAGGAGAATTTTCTCTTAAATTTATACAAATGGGCATCAATTCAGAATACTCATTTTCCATAAATTCCATTGCTTTTGAATACTCATCCTCTGGTTAAAAATATATGCCAATAAGTGAGCTTCTGTTACTGCCTGATGATACCTCCTTTTTACTTTTGCTATAAATCTTGTATGTTGAGTGGTGGATTAAGCTGTTCTAGCTCCATGTTCATATTTTTCCAAATATAAACCGCATCACTTAGTTTACAGTCATTGCCTTCTAGCTTGGTTAATGCTGTGGCCACACACTTTACACATGAGTTTTATTATAAACTTTTGAAATGTGGCATCGATGGGTAGAAAATGAATTCCCAAGAGCTCGAAACAAGAATCATGTTTTAAACATGTTAAATTTACAAATATATATATATATATATATATATATATATATATATATATATATATATATATATATATATATATATATATATATATATATATATATATATATATATATATATATATATATATATATTATAATCATTCTCACAATAATATAAAAAAATCAGCAGAAAATTTTTTATTGCCTTTCAGTTACTCTTCGATTGAAAAATTGAGAAAATCATATCAACATGCTAAAGAAAACCATTAATAAATATATATTTTTAAATATTTTATGCATGGTTTTTTTATGGTTTAAACCATTGGTTTTTTTATGTGGTTTAAACCATGGTTTAAACCAATGGTTTAAACCAAATGGTTTAAACTATCCTAGAGAGAGAGAGAGAGAAGATATATATATATATATGAGCAGCAAAGAATATATATATATATAAGTTTATATTTATATATATATATATATATATATATATATATATATATATATATATATATATATATATGGCTAAACTTAAGATTCTTTCTGACCAAAAAAATTTATAAGTTCCAACAACGATATATTCCAAATATTCGATATTTGTATATCGATTGTACCTATTGGAAATCCCCTTTCCAAGACTTCATTCTGGCCGCCATGTTACTTTCATAAGTGTTTAAGAGGCTATAGAGATAGCAAGTGTTTGTGTAATGAATTTGAAATATGAATATTTATAAATTATTTGAAATTTAAAACAACTACAATGTATTTCAGTTTGGCCAACTTTATAAATTAGTTTTAAAAAATTTAAAGGCCAAATAAACATTTACTAAATATAGGAAATTTAAGGTAAGACCTCTTATTTAATTTAATATATGTTAAAAGTTTCCTCCTTATATATATATATATATATATATATATATATATATATATATATATATATATATATATATATATATATATATATATATATATATATATATATATATATATATATATATAATATAATATAGGATGTTTTAAAACATTTCTTTAATTTTGTAGGTCAAATTAAATACTCCCAACACGAGTCAGAAGCAAAGAAAGCATCCTAAAGATGAGAGATTTGAACATTTCCTGGAAGCTATAGCAAGGAATTATCCATAAGTCGTCAGTTGATTATTTATTAAACTTAAATATTATTAATTTTTTACTTAAAAAAAAATTATAATCTAGATTAGGTTCTAGTGTTGGGCAACGACGATAAATCTAGGTTAGGTCCTAGTGTTGGGCAACGACGATAAATCTAGGTTAGGTCCTAGTGTACGCCTTTTAAGTTTAGGTTAGGATAAAGTGTGGTTAGGTAGACACCGATTTAATATATTGTCAGAGAATTAAATGACAGACTTGCAACTTACGCTGCAAACTTACAAACAATCCTTGGCCAGGCCCCCAGACAATCAGTCTTCTAAATACACTGGAAATTCCGTCCTTTAATATATCAGTACAGCGACCCTCAGTTGGATAAGGCAATGGTCTGTGAGCATAAAACAATGTTTACCAAAATAGTACCTACCCAATACTGCGAGAGAATCGCCTTCAGAGTGATTTATGGAACGCCAGGTTTTTTGTACCAATAATCAGCTGAAGACTTTAGTATTTATTATCAGAGAATATACCCTTAAGATCTCGTCAATATTATGTGCAACTACTTCCAAACTATCTTTTAGTATATCATGAAAATTAAATATTTAAATAATAAATTGACCAATTGAATCAACTAAGACACTTAAAAAAATTAGATATTTTTAATAAAAAAGAAAAAGAAGATATGTACTGCTTTCTAATAACAAAATCAAGGTTTATATATCCATGAATATATATATATATATATATATATTACAGTTATATATATTATTATATATATATAATATATATATATTATATACATTATATATATATATATATGATATAAGTATATTTGATATATATATATATATATATATTATATATATATATATACATATACATATATATTATTATTATTATTATTATATGAGAGATATATTATTATTATTATATATATATATATATATACATATATTATTATTATTATTATATTATATGTATATTATTATTATATTATTATTACATATATATATATATATTATTATTATATTATATATATATGATATATATATATGTATATATATTATATATATATTATTATATATATATATTATATATATATATATATATATAGTTATATATATATATATATATAAACAGCAGATATTAAATTTATCCCTTTTACACGTTAAAATGTATACAACATATTTTTATTTTCTACCATTCATATATATTATTATTATTATTATTATTATTATTATATATGCATAGATACGCCACAAACATATATTACCACCGTTTTCTTTGAATAACATTACAACTATAAGCTTATATTATACACATATTATATTATATATATATATTTTAAATTTAGCAATTTGTAAATATTACAACTATGCTTATATATATATATATATATATATATATATATATATATATATATATATATATATATATATATATATATATATATATATATATATATATATATATATATATATATTAAATAAATAAAAAAATATATATATATATATATATATTTATATATATCTATTTTATATATACATATATATATATATATATATATATATATATATATATATATATATACGCACAAATATATATTAAATAAATAAAATTATTAACATAAAAACATATAGAGAAATAGTTTTAAGGAACAAGCTTTAAGTTTATCTCAAAATAATTTCAAAATTAAAATGTTGCAAAATGTCTGTCTGTTCGTGTGCTCAAACAGCTGATCGAAAATTACCGTTTCAATAATTCAATTTCTCATTGAAGATGAAAGATTTAATTATGAAACCTTTATATATATATATATATATATATATATATATATATATATATATATATATATATATATATATATATATATATATATATATATATATATATATATATATATATATATATATATATATATATATATATATATATATATATATATATATATATAACAGACATTAAATAAAGAATATTTATATCAAGGAATATATTTAGACTTCTTTAGTTTAATAATAAATAGCAATTATTAAAAGATTTGTAATAAATGTTTCTATTCATAAACACATTACCTTTACTCCATAATATAGTCAGGTGTGAGTACGAAGTCGTCTGCTGTGTATATTATCCGTACACAGAAACACATGGGAACAATTCCGACACAAGAAACAAGAGATGCTATTTATCACTTGATAAATATTTCTAGGTTAGGCGAATAATGACACAAAATGCATAAATAGAAAAGAATTATTTAAATTAGCACAAATAACCACAATATTACTTTTAAAAGAAATATTTACATAAGAAACACTTCATAGATACTCGCTTAGACGAACGAGATAGCATTACTAAATAAAGCAATATGCAATAGCAACGATTTTCAATATCAGTATCACCAACTTAACACATCTTAGAGCAAAAGCAAATATGAGAGAAGGCCGAAAAAATGATATGTCAGAGGTTTTATATGCAACTAGGTATGCTCGTATACCTCTTTATCCAATGGCGAAACAGTTGAAACAGAAAGTAGAAAAATGTATACAGGTTTCACCTGAATTTACAAGAAAAGTATGAAGACATCAACAGGTGGATAGGCGGAGTTACCACCTTAACAAAATTAGAAAGAATTACAATATAATACACAATCTCAACGAGAATAGAAGGAAAAGGTTAAGTTTTGTTGAGATTTCGGACTTCATCATTAATACAAAATAAAATAATTTTATTATTTTATATATATATATATATATATATATATATATATATATATATATATATATATATATATATATATATACAACTTTAATAATTAAAATTTTATATATATATTATATTATTATTATTATATATATATATATATATAGTTATTATATATATATATATTATATATTAAGGTTATTATTAGATATATATATATATATATATATATATATATATATATATATATATATATATATATATATATATATATATATATATATATATTATATATCTATATTTTTATATATATATATATATATATATATATATATATATATATACATATATAAGGTTATAGTTATATATATATATATATATATATATATATATATATATATATATTTAGGGGTTTTCCAATATACACAACACTGAATGGTTGGGGTCCTCTCATACATATTTATGTGGGGAGAGGAGGCCGAACCATTCAGCATTCTCAACGATCTGAGAAACTAATTAAAGAACCCACACACATTCCGGATCGTCCCAACCAATTCTTGAACACACTTGACCTATGTTTCACCACTAGTCCTTCTCTCTCTATAAATACACCACCTTCGCTCCTATTGGTAAATCTGACCACAACCTTATATCTCTTAATTTTAATACTTTCTCTCCATCTCCATCCTGCTTCTAGCATGCTTTTCTGGCACTTTTGATCGGGGTGATTGGGGGCCTTGCGTCGCTTCTATAACTATAATTTGAATGACTGCTTTGACTCTGATGACGCTTCGGCTTCGGCTTCTGCCAGGTGCGACAGCCTGCTTGGTTCTCCTACTGACAAATCTGTGCTTCTTGCCAAAAAACATCTCTAACAACTTCAAATCTGCCTTCCTCCTTTATTCGATCTGATGGCTCTGTTACTCTAACTTTCCAACTGAAAAGGCCAATCTCTTCGGCCTCCTATTTTCCTCTAACTCAACCCTGGACGATTCTGGCATTCCTCCTCCACCTTCTTCTCTCAGGTGTCCTAAGCCTTTGCCTGTGATTACATTGATCGGGTGCATGGGCTCCCGAGATATCTATGAACGTTAGAAGGCGGGGGGCCCGGATGGTATTCCTCCCTGAGTTTTGGAGCAAATTTCCGAGCTGGCCCTCCCCTCGTTCAACTATATCCTCTATGTCTCAATACTACCACTTTCCCGCGTTGGAAGCACGCACATGTCCAACCTATTCCAAAAGGGAAGCCGCTGATCCTCAACCATTTGCCCTATAGCTCACCTGTATTCTATCTAACATCTTTGAAACGCTTTTAACTCTCACTCCTTAGACCATCTGGAATCTCATTCTCTTTTCTTTCCGATCGCCAGTACGGTTTTCGGCGTTCAAGGTCTACTGGTGATATATTCCTATTAAACCGATTTATGGTCTTTTGTAGTTGGGATGTATGAGAGATTCTTTTGTGGTGGAGCTTGATAGATTCAATGTTTACGAAGGGGTATGGTATGCGTCACTGCTCTCCAGGCTCCCTTCCTTTGGGTTTCCTCCTTTGGCTTACTTATGTCTAGCTTTCCTTCAAGTCGCTCAATATCGGCAGTAGTTGATAGGAGCGACTTCTTCTTTTTTTCTGTTAATAGTGGTGTTCCTCAAGGTTCTGTCTTATCTCCTACTTTATTCTTACTTTTCATTAATGATCTTCTCACCTGCACATCTAACTCCTATCCACTCATATGCTTTTAACTCCACCCTTCATTCTTTAACTCATTCAAATATGCTCCCTCTTTTACTTCTAGAATTGCCTTTCGTCTCAATCTTTCCTGATTCTATTCTTGCTGATCTGGATAGAATTTCCGATTGGGGCCGTCTAACCTTGTGAAATTCAATTCTTAAAAACTCAACTTCTCCAAATCTCCCTCTTTAAACTTCTAACTTTCCTATCTCTTTCGACGGTTCTCTCGTCTCTCCTGTTGACAATATAAACATCC
>JABUQX010118946.1:0-2500 GCA_015478945.1 Trachelipus rathkii | reverse complement strand
TATATTTATATTATATATATATATTATATATTTATATATATAAGTTATTATTATATATATATATATATATATATATATATATTATTATTATTATTATTATTATTATTAGTAAATCTATATTAATATCTTCCTTTATATATTAAGTTATTACAAATGTTATGATAAAAATATATATATATATATATATATATATATATATATATATATATATATATATATATATATATATATATATATATATTATTGAGTTTTAATATTATCAAAAATTCTTAATATTTGTTCAATTAATCGGCAAAATAATCGGCAAAAATTGCCGATGACTCAATATCTATATATATATATATATATATGTTATGCTATTAGGGTTATTGTTATTAAGTTATATATATATATATATATATATATATATATATATATATATATATATATATATATATATAGGCATATTTGTTTCATGGCTCAGATAAATATTTTTTTTTTAACTTTTTTTTCATATATTGTTATTATATGATACTAACAATAAATTTGAGTGCTGATGAGCAGGATAAAAAAAATTTAAATATAAAAAAAATTTTATTTAGTATTATCGTACTTTTTTATGCCTCGTACGTTTGGCAGCTCTCGAAACAGAGCGACGTCTCGGGATATTTTCTGTAGTGCAAAAATCTTGCCCGAAAACAAGAGAAAATCTGTTACGGCAAAGTATATCCATGTAGGTTAGGTCGAAATTTACTGCATCGTCGATCCATATAGGTTAGGTTGCGGTTTACTGCCCTCCAAGTTCAGGTTATGATATGTTATGTTATGTTTACAAAGAATCGGCATTTTCCTAAATAAGCAGGCAATAAAACGTACTTGAAAATTCATTGACACAATAAGAAAGTACTACACTTAATGAATAATATTTATACGTATTTGTAAAAAGGTGATATTATTATTATTATTATTATTATTATTATTATTATTATTATTATTATTATTATTATTTTTATTATTATTATTATTATTATTATTATTATTATTATTATTATTATTATTATTATTATTATTATTATTATTATTATTATTATTATTATTATTATTATTATTATTATTATTATTATTATTATTATTGTTATTATTATTATTTTTATTATTATTATTATTATTATTATTATTATTATTATTATTATTATTATTATTATTATTATTATTATTATTATTATTATTATTATTATTATTATTATTATTATTATTATTATTATTATTATTATTATTATTATTATTATTATTATTGTGCTAAATATTTGAATTAATAAATTCATATATTTAAAAGAATTTTCCTTTAATAAAATTAGTGAAGCAAAATAATTTATAAAACAAATGCTTTTTTTTTTTTTTTACATAAAATTCGAAAGCAAAAACAAAACCCTCACCCTATTCATAGCTTAGCTTAACTAAAATTCTTTTGCAAAGTTGTCATAAATTTAAAAAAAATTAACGAAAATATCATTGCCTGCTTATCTAGGATTTGACCCACAGAATCTATATATGAAAAAAAAAAACACAATACGGAACGTATTTTACCCACAAACATTATTTTATACATTACCTTAAATTCTTTCACGCATTATCAATAAAATCCCGTTTTTTCTCATGTAAAATGAGCATTTTTGCTTACTTTGTTATTAAATTTTTAATATTTCCAAATTTCGTATCTTTCTCATCAGCATCTTAATTAATTGCTTGTATCACATACTAACAATATATGAAAAAAAGTTTAAAAAAACATTTATCTGCGTCATGAAACTCATAAGGTCGTATATATATATATATAATATATATATATATATATATATATATATATATATATATATATATATATATATATATATATATATATATATATATATATATATATATGGAGAAAGTCTAGTTATTGACCTTTTGAACGGTACTCGTTAGCCCAAAAAAATTGTACAGGGTATCTTTATGGACCATAAATAGACTTTCTATTATAGGGATTTGATGATTCAAATATATATAGGACCTGTTATGTTTTACGACTCCGTCAGTGCTTTTTTTTTTTTTTAACTAAAGGAATACCCAAGGGTAAACCGCAAAGATGGCAGGGAGTCGGGGTCTCTCGGCCTTCCGGGGAACGACAGGTAGGGCTATTTCCCCTACCTCCGGGAGTCTCCGAACCCCCGCTCTTTGGTATTTTTGTGTCGCGGGGGTTCCTCCGCCCTCCCCTACGGGGTATGGAACGTCCCCCCTCTCTCCCCCGTCGGCTCGAGCCCCTATTTTGCCGTGTAATACCTTAAATATAATATATAGTATATATATATATATATATATATATATAGCATATATATATATATATATATATATATATATATATATATATATATATATATATATATATATATATATATATGAAGTTATGTTAGATGATGAGCAGCTGAAACAAGTATCCGAGTTTAAATATTTAGGATATATGTTAAATGATAAGGGAATGAAT
>JABUQX010118945.1:45000-58142 GCA_015478945.1 Trachelipus rathkii | reverse complement strand
CAATACAAATTTAGACTCATTAAACGGTTAGATGGTTTCCTAAATAATTCAACATTGGGAATTATTTGGAAATTCTTAAATTGAGTTTTTACGCTATTTTCGCATTTGAAAAAATAATGTGTTTCATGAAATGCAATTTCAAAAAAAGCAGAAAAGATAATTTATTAATTGTTTTAGGTGTGCTTAAATTGACGTTTATTTAATGAATATTTCAATTATTTTGTTTTTATTATACCAAATATTTTCATTAGTTGTGTGAAAACCGTTTTAATAAAAAAGATTTAAAAATTTTATAATTCCTTTTTCTTAAATTTTCACATTAGAAATTTAGAACGCTTAAAAGTACTAGATTGTTCCTAAATTTCAACATTTGAAATTATTTGTTAAATCCTTAAAATGAGTTTTTACGGTATTTTCAGTATTTGAAAAAATAATGGTTTCATTGAAATGCTATTTCAAAAGCAGAAAAAGTGAATTTGATAATAGTTTTGTCTTTAATTGACGTTTTTAATGATGGAAATTTCAATATTTGTTTTTAATATAACCAAAGATTTCATTAGTTGTGGAAAACCTGTTTTTATAAAAAAATTTACTTCTTAAAATTACGCTTTTTCGTAGATTTTCAAATTTTCACATTATAAGATTAGAACTCTTAAAAGTACGATTTGTAATAAATTCAAATTTGAAATATTAATTAAATCTTTTGGAAAATTTGTAATGTACCTTTTAAGCATATTGAAAAAAAATAATGTGTTTCACGTTGAAATGCTATTTCAAAAAGCAGAAAGCGAATTTATTAATAGTTTATAGGTGTCTTAAATGTCGTTTTTTAATGAAATTTCAAATATTTGTTTTTATATACCAAAATATTTCCATAGTTGTGAAAACCCTGTTTAGTAAAAAATTTTACTTCTAAGAATTACGCTTTTTTCTAAAATTTCTCACATTACTACAGTTACAACTCTTAAAAGGTACGATTCTTTCCTATATTTCAACATTGAAAATTATTTGTTTAAATCTTAAAATTGAGTTTTAACAGGATTTTCAGCATTTGAAAAATAATGTGTTTCATGGAAATGCTATTTCAAAAAGCAGAAAGCGAATTATTTTAAATAGTTTTAGGATGTCCTTAATTGACATTTTTTAATGGAAATTTCACTATTTTTTTTTATTACCTATATTTCATTAGTGTTGAAAACTTGTTTTTAATAAAAAAATCTATAACTTCTAAATTACGCTTTTTTCTTAAATTGTCACATTACAAATTCTAAGAACTCTTAAAAGTACGATTTTTCCGAAATTGCAAACATTGGAAATTTGGTAAATTAAATAAGAGTGTTTAACGTATTTTCAAGCATTTGGAAAAATATTGGTTTCATTAAATGCTATTCAAAAAACAGAAAAGCTGAACTTTATAATAGTTTTATGGGTGTCTTAAAATTGATGGTTTTGAAGAAATTTCCATATTGTTTTCTAGTATACCAAATATCATTAGTTGGAAACCTGTTTTAGTAAAAATTTTAACTCCTAAATTACGCTTTTTCTTAAATTTCACGTTGCAAATTTAGAACTCTCCACTAAAAGTCTGATACCATCCCTAAATTTAAACATTTGAAAGACTTATTTTCTTAATCTTTCGATGGAAGGTCTAACGGTATTTTCAGCATTGAAAAAATAATGTTGTTTCATTGAAATGCCAATTTTAGTAAAGCAAAAGAGAGAATTTATTAATTGTTTTAAGTGTGTCTAAAATTGACGGTTTTTAAGGAATTTCAATATTTGTTTTTATATACCAAAAGATTTCATTAGTTGTGAAAACCTCTTTTTTAATAAAAAGTTAACTTCTTAAAAAATTAACGTCTTTTCTTCAATTTGGACATTTACCAAATTTAGAACTCTTAAAAGGACGATTTGTTCCTAAATTTCAACATTTGATTATTCAGGTAAATCTTAAAATAGAGTTTTTTAACGGTATTTTACCAGCCATTTGAAAAAAATATTGTTTCATTGAAAGGCTATTTCAAAAGCAGAAAAGTGAATTTATTAATAGTTTTAGTGTCTTAAATGATGTTTTTTTAATAAATTTCAATTATTTGTTTTATATAGGCCGATTATTTCATTAGTTGTGAAAACCTATTTTATAAAAAATTATAACTTCTGAATTACCCTTTTCTTAAAAAAAAAAATTGTTTTCACATTCTAAAGAAAATTCTTACAATTACTTAGACTCAAAATTTCAAAGTTGATAATTATTTGAGTAAACGCTTTAAAGCTGGGTCTAAACTTTTGATATACCTAATTTAATGCTGATAATTATGTTAGTTTCATTGATAATTAAACTTTGGTAAAAAGCAGTAAAGAGAATTATTAATTGTTTTAGGTGTCTTAAATTGATCGTTTTTAATGAATTTCCGAATATTTTTTTTATAATACCAAGTCTCTCTGAAACCTGTCACGCGTTTAATAAAAAATTTAACTTCTAAAATTTACTTTTTCTTAAATTTTTTCACATTTAACAAATTTAACTTCAATATTACTTTCAGAATGAAACCATTTTTCATAACATTGAATATTATTTGGAAATAATCTTTAAAAATTGAGTTTAACGGATTTTATTCGCATCTTAGAAAAAATAGAAGTGTTTCTATATTTGAAATTGCTAATATCTTCAAAAAAGCAGAAAAGTAAATTATATTATTTAAATTTTATGTGATCTAAAATTGTCTAGATTCTAATGATAAATTTCATATATTTTGATATATTTTTACTTTTATATACATTAATATATTTCTAATTAAGTTTGCTGTAAAAACCTGTTTGAATTAAAAATAATATTTAATTCTAAATTATTTTGCTTTTACTTTAATATTCATTCATGTGAATATTAGAAATGTTAGTACGGGATTTTGCGATAATTCTGTAGATCATTTGCATCTATCATTTATGTACTTGCATAGCATATTCTCGCATGATTTGTACTATGTTTTTTTAACGGTATGTTAGCTAATCTCGCAAACTGAAATCGGAGGTTGTCATTGAAATGCAATTCAAAAAGCAGAAAAGGGAATGTGTCAATTAAGATTAGCTATAGGTAGCTTCTGATGGATACTCTAGTACTAATTATCATGTGAATATTATCTACCGTTTCTTGTTTTTCTAGCTTATCATAATAGGCTATTTATATATTCGTGTGAAGTAATCTTGTCCTTTAGGTAAATACATTTTATGTCTCACTTTAAGATTATTCATATACACTTTTTCTCTCAATTATTCATTACTTACCAAAATATATATGATCTCTTAATAAATGTAAATCGATAATTTATTTTTTCTAATTCTAAGATTTTCAAAATATTGAATATATGCTAAGGTTTGTCTAAATAAATTTGAGTTATTTAAAAGGATTTTCTAAAGTATTTCCGAAACAGATAATGTATATATCTTAAAATGTCTATTTTCTCATAAAAAAAATAAAGGCTAGAGCTGAATTTGTATTAATTCTATGTATTCGAGTGTTGCACAACTTATCTCTCTCTCTCTCATAATTTTCCATTTGTATTTGCTCTCTCTCTCAATGTCTTACTCCTAACACTCATTGTGGAAAACCGTGATTAAGAAGGATCCTATAAAAATGACCATCTACTTCGATGAAATTCGTATTTTTGCTCTGAAATTTTCATTATAGTTGGATAATGAACTTCTTAGAAAGTACGATTTTTAATCCTAAAGATATCTTTCTTGATCGTGAAATTATTTCTCTATTTCATATCATACAGATCATGTACAGTTTATTTAACTGGTATTTTCAGATTTTTGAAAAAAATAATATATGTAATTAATTATAGTAAATTACCTAATTGTGCGTGAATATGGTCTATGTAAAATAAAATTTAGATTTGCTTAGTGTTTTTAGTGTCTTATATATTTTGTTTTTTTTTTATGAAAATTTCGAAATAAGAGTTTGTTTGTTATTTACCATAAGGTAGTTTACAATAGGTGTGTTGAATATATCATAGCGTTTTACAAGTTAAAATCTGTCTAAAATTACGGCTTTCTTCTTTAAAATATCGTTTCGACTGATGTGTTGCGAAATTTTAGACTGCTTAAAAGCAAGTATTAACTCGATTTCTTATACCATAGTTAATATTTCATGAGACTCTCTGAAAATACAGTCATATTTGTGATTATAATCTTAATTGAAAATTACGCCATTTTCAGAATTATATGTAAAATTTATGTTATTCAGTCAGGGAAAAGAACAAATGATTAATATAAAGTAATAAAAATAATATAAAATGCAATTACAAAAAGCAGAAAGCGAATTTAATTTAATAGTTTTAGGTGCTTAAATTGACATTTTTAGATGAAATTTCAATATTTTACTATTATATACCTAATATATTTCATTAGGTGTGAAAACCTTGTATTTATAAAATATTATAATCATCTAAAATTACGCTTTTCTTAAAATTTTATCACATTAACATTGTTGTGTGTAGAGTTATGTGTATGAAACTCTGAAATAAGTTTACGAATTTTATTCTCTCCTAAATTTTAGAGAAATTCTATAAAAGTATTTTGATTAAATCTTAAAAGTAGAGTTTTGACGGTATTATTATGCGAAGCATGTTGTAAAAATAAATTAGAATGTTGTATTCTATTTTGAATATGCAGATTTACAAAATAGCAGAAAGAGAATTTGAATTATAATAATATGATTATTATGCTTAATAGTTCTTAAATTTGTGATATATAAATTAGTAATTGAATAGTTCAATATTTGTTTATTTATTATATATATTAATATATTTTCTGCAATATGGATTTCATTAGTTTTGTCAACCTGCTTATACTCAATAATATAAAGAATCTGTCTCCGATCCGACCTTACTCGGCTATTATTTCTTTATAAATTTTCACATTACAAATTTTAGAACTCTTAAAGTACGATTTCTTGAAAATTTTCGAACATTTGAAATATTTGGAATAATATATTTAAATTTATATTCGTAAGCTAAATATTAATTTCAGAATTTTGAAAAATAATTAAGTGTATTAGTAATTGAAATACAATTTCAAAAAAGCAGATAAGTAATTTATTAATAAATTATATTTTATGGTATGTGCTTCTTTAAAATTGGACTTTATTTTAAAAAAGAAATTTCTATATTTGTTTTTTTTTATAACCAATTTAAAATAGCGTAATTATATACTTTTATTTATTAAAATAATAATAAAGTAACTATCTCTTTTGGAATAGGCGCTTATTCTTCCGTTAACTGCAATTGTGATTATACATTAATATCCGCATCTGCATATGTTAAAAATACTGACATCCGTATCGCAGATGTGAGAGATCTCAAGCCTCGGGATGGGCAAAAATTACATTTAGATACATCACTAGATTTTATATTAATACAATATATGAATATATTATATTATAAAAAAATATACTATATTAATATATATACTATTATCATATATTAATAGTTATAAAGTCGATTTTTCGAAATTTCTATACATTTGAAATTATTGATAGAGTTAAGTTATTAAATTGAGTTTTTTAACGGTATTTTCTCAGCATTTGCACAGACAAAAAATATCACATCCAACTCTTTCATCATTTAAAAGCAGTAAAAATTTATATTTTAAATCTTTCAAATTTTTTATTCTGATATATATATATAGTAAATAATATATATATATTAAACTAATATGATTATATATTATATTATATATAATTTAATTATATATATACATATAATTTAATAATAAATTAATATAATAAATAAAAACAGAAATGGTATTCGCATAAACAACCACTGATAATAATTACCAAATCATAAAAACAAATAAATGGAATAATAATAAAATAATAATAATATATAAATAAAAAACCCTATAGCACTTTTTACACTGTGCCCGAACTTTTGTAAAAAAAAAATTCTTTTTAATAAATCCTGGGTTGGTTTAATTTTTTAAAAATGTTTTTTTGTTATTTTAAAACTAGGTGATTGGTTTCATAGCCTCAGCATGATAGGATTTATAGGTGGCTAACAATCAACAGTAGTATTTAAAACAAACTTGCAGTCAGTCAGAGGTCTCAGGTTAAACTGTTTACAGTAAGTCTGTAGCTGATTTGATTAACATTCGGCTGCTAGCTAGAACTAAAATCACTAAATTAGTTTACTCAGTTTCCTAAAGAAGAAGTATAATGACAGTAAGAAACCGCATGGACCTCTCAAGATCCACAGTCAAATATATATAAAACCAATTACCTAACATATTCTCATGCAAATCCAAAAAGCACCCAAGGGGCTGTCAAAAACTTACAAAGTATAACAAAGTCTATTACCAAAAGAAAAAAAAACTTTAATAAGTCATAGTCATAACACGCAGTTTAACCTTAATAACTACTGTAACTAAAAACCGGCCAATTTGGCTTAGTCCAAATATATATATGATGCTCAAACCATCCAGATACCTATCCAATCCTTTCTTAAATGTTGCAAGTGAGTCACACTCAACAACCTCCTGCAGGAGACCATTTCAAAAATTAATAACCCTATTGCTGATTTAATGTTTTCTTATATCAAGATGGCATGCCTTTTCTTTAATTTCCTTATTGTGCACCTTCATCTTCAACCATGGTCTACTTTAAAAAATTTATTGTTCATTGTATTATCAATAGATATGGACTAGAATCATGTCCCCTCTAATAAATCTCCTTTCTACATAATACATTCATAACTCTTTCAGCCTCTCCTCTTAACTCTTTCCCTCAAACCCAGATATCATCTCTGTTGCACTCTCGCCAGCATATTTATGTATTTCCTTTAATATGGGCTCCACACTTGTGTTCAATACTCTAATACAGGCCTAACATAACCATTATACAGTTTACTTATAACTTCCTTGATCTTGTAAATGACATTGTGATTTATTGTACCTAGCATTTTTTATCTTTATTCCTTTCTTCCAAACATTGATTTGCCACTTTCAGATTAGTGCTTATAATCACACTTAAAGTATTTTTTTTTGTTCACAGACTCAAGCCAAACCCCGATCATATCATAGTTAAATTTTTTATTTGAGTAACCTATGTGAAGAACCTTACACGTTTTACTATTAAATTTCATTTGGCACTTATCTGACCACCCAATAAATTTATCAAGATCATCTTGAACCTTTATACATCCTTTATTATTCCCTACTGAGGTAGCCACTTTGGTATCATCTGCAAATTTAGAAACTTTACACTTAAGCCACTTGTCTAAATCATTTTTATAAATGAAGAATATTAGTGGCTCCAGCACCGAGTCCTGTGAGACACCACTTCACTATTTCCCATGATGACTTGTTTCCATTTAGTAGTACACACTGCCTTCTATTTCATAACCACTCTTTAATCCAACCATGTACCACTCCACATATTCCACATTGCGATAACTTTTGCATCAGCCTTATATGTGGAACCTTATCAAAAGCTTTACTAAAGTCTAAATATATAATATCCATTGGATCTCCTCAGTCAATGCATTCTGTAAATTATTCCATAAATTTTAAAGCTTTGTCTGACATAATCTACCTTTTTGAAAACCAAGCTGGGATTCATAAGATATCTTTTTATCATCCAAATATTTCTATACATGACATTTCAGTAACTTTTCAAATTTTTTTAACCAGAGATGTTAAGCTAACTGGCCTATAATTTTCCAAATCTTCCTTACTACCTTTCTTATAGATAGGCACAACATATGCTGTTTTCCAGTCCTCTGGTACCTAACTAAATTTTATAGACCTAGATCATTTATAAATCAAATACAGTGCCTTTGCAATGCTGCTACTTCCCTCCTTCAGAATTCTACCAGTTATACCAACACGACTTGCAGCTTTACTTGGGCCAATATAGTCCAGGAAGGATTTAATTTATTTTACCTCAAATTTAATTTGCATAAAACTATTTATTACATGTATACCAGGACTATGTCTCCAAATATTGAAGCAAAATAGGCATTGGAAATAATAACCAAATCCTTATCTGAACTTACTTATTTTCATCAACTTTTAATTGGACCAATTGTCCTATTCTTACGTTTAAATTTAATGTCCATAATACTCTTCCTTGCTAAATTAATTTCTGGCTCTCTTTGCCTTTCTTATTGACTGGCTAAGTTCATTTCCAGTTTTCCTATAATTTTGTAAATCTTCCCTTCTACTACTACCCTTTAATATTTTGAAACTTCTACCCTTTTTATTGATTTTCTCTCTTATCTAACTATTCCACCAAACAGGTGTTCCCTTCACCCTAACAGGTCTATCTTTAAAACATATATACTAACTGAATATTCATTAAAATTTGCTTAAAGTGTTCCCACATGTTAAAACAGTTTTGGTCTTTAAATTCTTATCTCAATCAATTATATATACTAAGCATGTCTTGGAATTTGATAAAATCACCATTTCAGAAATCAAAGATCTTTTCCTTATTAACTTGCAATTTGGGCCCAGATATCACATTCATGTTAATATAATTGTTAAGGTCATTAATTCCTAAATTTTCAACTGTAACCTCATCCACCATACTTTCATCGTTAGTTAATATTTTCTAAAAGTGCATTGTGTCTTGTAGATTCATGGACCATCTGGCTCAAAAAGTTGTCTAGTATACAATTTAAAATCGTGTACATATAGGTGTCAAAAATTAACTTATGTTTGCAATATTGTAATACTAATAAATCAGCTGTGAGTTATCTTGTTTTTCAGAAATCACAAGATCATCATATGAAATTAAATTACTCCAGTTCAAAATATTTTGTTTTATCAACAATTTCTTTTAGGATTTGAATAAATGTTGAAAAAAAAAATAAAATAAAACAAATTCATCATTTAAAAATTCACAACTCAGCAATCTTTTCCCCATTCAACAGATGTGAACAAGTAATTCTATTTTAGAATGTAGAGCTAGCTAATTCGAAAGATAAAGCAAAACAAAGAAAAAAAATAGAAACCTATTCAGTCCAAATAAATACACCAAAATAGGGTGTTAGGGAGAGCAAGGTTTCAATTTAATAAATACACTTAGGATTAACTAATTTTCCTCTTTTAATAAAAAAAAATACTTATAATAATTTTTTGGTCTGGAAGTGCTATCTGAGGTAATCTCCTATAGTTTAGGAATTAAATAATCAAGATTTCTTTTTGAGTATGTGTACAGAGATAACTACTGGTCCACTGGACGCAAAAAAAATGCTGCTGTAGTATGGTAATAGTAATAATAACAGGGGAAGTCCCTACACAAAACAAGAAAAAAAGGTACTAAGATAAATAGCCAAGAAATGAATCCAAATTATATATATATATATATATATATATATATATATATATATATATATATATATATATATATATATATATATATATATATATATATATATATATATTAGGTTATATATATATATATATATATATATATTATATATATATATATATATATATATATATATTTATATATATATTTATATATATATATATATATTATATTATATATATATATATATATATATATATATATATATATTATATATATATATATAGCATATATATATATATATATATATATATATATATATATATATATATATATATATATATATATATATATATATATATATATATATATATATATATATATATATATATACATTATTCTATAGACATAGATATATATATATATATACATACATATATATATATAAATATATATATATATATATATATATATATATATATATACATATTCTCTTATAGTAAAGGGCAAAGGCCAAAGGCCAAAGGCCAAAGGCCTACCTAATTCCACCAGTGTTGTTCTTGGGGGTGGGAGTTCCTGAGGCATATCTAATTTAAAGACTGACATACCCCAATACACAGCATTTAAAAATGAAAAAGTAGTTGAAAAAAAACATAAAGGGAGTGTGCTCCAGACTTTGCCAATGTAGTACATGTAAGATTGAGCATAGCAGTTAAGTCAGCAGTCAGAGTTGGATGGGGAAAGAATGAGACTGCGTTGAAAGGTGTCTCACAAACTCTTCTCAGTGGAAGAAGTATGAGATTGAAGAGTTCAGAAGAGCAGTGTCTGTTTTTATAGTGATATAATAAAGATAATGACAGCAATTCAATGGGTAGAATGATACTAAGGAGAGTTAAGGAGAGTTAGTGAGAGCACAAGTTAATAAAACAAAACAGCCATAGACTCCACCTTTTCAAGAAGAGCTGTGTGAGTGGAACCACCCCTGATGTGTAAAGCATACTCTTTACAGTGATGAATGAGACATCTATGAAGAGCAAGCATATTGGGTGGTGAGGAGAAATTCTGAAGGCGTCTCAGAACGCCCAACCTCTTAGAAACCTGTTTAGAAAGAAGTAATATGATCCTTTCAATTAAGGTCATGAGAAAAAGAAACACCAAGAATTTTAAGGGCAGACAAAAGTTTGAGATAATTTTTTTTTCAAAGATGATATAGTTGTGTGGGAGATTATGTTGAGTAGAAAGATTTTGGGGCATTAAAACCAACCTTGTTCTCAATGCCCCAATTGGAAATTTGAGAAGGATCAGATTATTCCTCCAATACCACCAAGTTTCATGCAATAACTGTTGTTGGGATTGATGTTTATCAAATTGAAGGAGGTAATGAGGGCTGAAGTTATCCGCATGTGGGTGGATAGATGATGAAGTAATAGAGAGAAAGTCATTAAAGAAGAGTAAAGAGAGTTAGGGATACAACAGAACACTGAGGAACACCACCATTTCTTGATTTAAAAGATGAATAGTGGGCATCTACAACAGCTGCTATAGAGTGACTGGAAAGGAAATCAGAATTCACAGAGAGAAGAATAAATGCTGAAAGAGAAAAGTCTTGAAATCAAAGATATACCCTATATATATATATATATATATATATATATATATATATATATAGGTATATATATATATATATATATATATATATATATATATATATATATATATATATATATATATATATATATATATATATATATATATATATATATATATAAGGGATGTACCGGAACCTCGATTTTTAAGAAGTTCCGGTTCCGGCCGGAACTTACCGGAACTTTCTACTTTTTCAAATGTCTTTCTTAAAAAAAATCAGTAATTGATTTGTCATATACTCAGTTATGATTATGCATAAAAAATAATATAGAAAATTGATATATATATATATATATATATATATATATATGAACAAATATCATGATAAAATGACCTGACTCTATAGTTTAAAAAAAAAATATAAAAAATTAAAAAATATTAAAAAAATCCCCAATCCTGTTCTAGAGCAGTGGTCTCCAAAGTGGGGTACGCGTACCCCGGGGGGTACCCAAAGTGATACTTGGGGGTACGCCAAAGAAGTAGGCTCACGATCACTTGCGAGTGTATGATCGTGTATCACGTGAGTGTGAGGTTCTCTCAATGTTCGCCGTGTCTTTTATTATATATTATATTATATTATTATGTGCATATTGCTATATATTATATTATATTATACTATATTATAGTATATTATTTATTATATTATGTTATATTATAAGCCTATAAAGGTACAACTTATAATTATTTTCGTCTTAGGGGTCCGCGATCAAAAAAATTGGAGACCGCTGCTCTAGGGTTGGGGATTTTTTTGAATTTTTTATTTTTTTTAATTTTTTTAGACACAAATTGCTTTTTTAATTATTATTTTTATAAAATTAGTAAATAATCCTAATTATTACCTAATTAATAATAAGTTTAGTAAATATAATTATTATTTAGTTTAATTAAGTTATTTAAATTATATATATATATATACTGTATAATATCTGAGTACTCTAATTTTATTTATTTCTTTTTTAAAAAGACTTGAAACTACATTGATGAATTTACTTATTATATAGATGAAATATACTTATCATTAATTAGGTGATAGCTAATTTGCCTAAAAAATAAAAAAAATAAAAAAAATAAAAAAACTCATGAATTTTTATTAAAAAAATTACGTAAAAAAATCAGTTGATTTAAATCATTTGATTTTTTTTTGTGCCAACCCTGCTCTAGAATCTAGACCTGGGGATAAATAAAATTTGTACAGGGTACTGTTATTATTATTATTATTATTATTATTATTATTATTATTATTATTATTATTATTATTATTATTATTATTATTATTATTATTATTATTATTATCATTATTATTATTATTATTATTATTATTATTATTATTATTATTATTATTATTATTATTATTATTATTATTATTATTATTATTATTATTATTATTACTTTTATTATTATTATTATTAGTAGTAGTAGTAGTAGTAGTAGTAGTAGTATAGGGGGCACAACTACCGCTAAACTGACCTTTTACCCCATAGGCCCTCTTTTTACCCCCAATTCTAAAATTAGGGCAAACTCCAAATTGAACCCAAATTTTTACTCCTGCCCTGACCTTTTTAATCTTTGATTTTTAGCTACTTTTAGCGTTTTGTCCATAACTCAGGCAAGATCCCCAACTCCGGAGGATTTTGGGATTTTTCCATCGTCAGGCCTGGACGTCGAAGGCAAAGACTTGAAAACCACTTTCGGAGATTTTGGAAATTCCAGGAATGTCGGCAGCTGACTTGGAAATTTCCATCATTTCATTAGATTTTGACGTTTGGATACGTCAAACCTAGGGTTTTTAAGGTCGGTGAGACCGAATTTAAGGTCTGAAAGACCGTTTTCAGAGGTTAAGTCCCATGAAGAGGCGGACCTCTGGGGCAAATGGTTCCTTAGGTTAGTTTTAAATGATCGGTAGATCATTTTGATGGTTCCACCGGATTTTATCGTGATCGATTACCCCTATATCGATTTAAATCGTCTTTCTACGTGCTCTCTGGTTGGTTTATAACACAGAAAATATAATCGAAAGAAAATAATTACTATAATTAACATTCGATTAATCGCTGTAGTGATGGGACAGTTTGACCTCGACCAGCTTTTTCTCAAAAGGTATAAGAGATATAGGTCTGAAACTTGGAATATAATGTATGTAAGGGATAAGCACGAATCCAGTAACTTCAAGTCTGTAGATGTATAT
>JABUQX010118945.1:25000-35000 GCA_015478945.1 Trachelipus rathkii | reverse complement strand
ATTACATATACATATACATGCTGAGTTGGTTACATTATTATTGAGCTGGTTGGTTGATATAGTTGAAAGATATATTGCTGGTATTATTATATGTTTCTTATACATACATATATATATACATATATATTATTGGTTATTATGAGTTATATTGTTAATTTGGACATTTTGGTTACATATATATATATACATATATATACATACATACTATATTATTACAGCTATATAATGATGATATAATATGCTACAATATACATATATACATATACATACATAAATACATACATATTATATATACAAGCATACATATATATATATATATATATATATATATATATATATATATATATATATATATATATATATATATATATATTTATATCACAGGCTGCTCGTCCTAAAAAATATTGGTAGTTGCATTTTTGCATTTTTACTCACACACACAATTATTAATGTTCAATATCACACACACACAACAGCCAGCAGCATAGCTGGCAGCATTGCTGAGCGCATATGGCTGGCGCTACATATATACATATGCTATGCTATAATATATATATATATAGTATATATATAATTTTTATATTATAAATATATATATATATATATATAAATAAATATATTTTAAATGTGCGTGAGTGCGTGTGTGTTTTAAAAGAGAGAATATATGACCGTAAAGCATTAATCTAGAAAAATTAAAAATTTACAATTATTATGTAATTTTTATGTAATTTACCTTTACAATTTTATTTTAAAAAGAAAGTCCGCTCTTCTATCTTTTGATTGAGCAAATTTATCAATCACTTTATTATTAAAATTTTGTATGCCCATAATAAAGTCTTTCTCGATCGAAAGCATTGCTAAGGCGGAAAGTCTTTCTTGCCCCATGGTGTTTCTAAGAAAGGTTTTAATACTTTTTAAATAAGGAAAACAGCGCTCTGCTTTAGACGTTGTCATCGGAATGGTTATTAAAACTTTTAATAGTTTCACACTTTTACTAAAAGTGGCTTCCAAATGATTTTCTGTAATGAAATCGAATAAAGCTATGGCTCCAGACATAGAGCGAAATTCTTCTAGGCTATAAATTATAGATAGTTCTGTTTTAAGTTTCTTTATGTCAAAGAAAGTGTACACTTTACAGGTTTCATTTACATTTTTCTCAGGAAAGATGGAATCATACTGAGGAAACATTTCCGGAATAAATAACGTGGCAACAATTAAATGTCCTGAGAATGTAAATCTATCTTTTATCTGACAAATAATTGATAGATGATTGATAGAGGGATTTGGCAGGGTGTGTAAAGAGAGGGGTTTGAAAGTAAATAAAGGTTATGGTTCTGAGGAAGACAGTCCTCGGTACGAGGTTATGTTGGATGGTGAACAACTGGAACAAGTGTCTGAGTTTAAATATTTTGGATATATGTTGGATGAAAAGGGAAAGGGAAAATGGAGAGTGTAGTAAGAAAGTTGAGAATGGTAGGAAGGTAGCTCGTGCTATTAAATCCTTGGTAGATGTAAAAGGACTAAGTATTAAGTGCGCTAGGTCTTGTATGAGGGTAAGTTGTTACCTGTGTTAATTCTACAGTAGTGAAACTATGGTCTGGAATAAGAGGTATATATCTAAAGTACAATGTGTTCGATGGACAATCTTAGGGGCTAGTGTGAAATGAATTGATAAAATGAGGAATGACAAAGTAGGTATTTGTTATGCGAGGACCCAGCAAAAAATGCCTTTCTGGGAATTGATCAGGAAATGATGGTCCAGTTGGAACGTAAGACTTTCCATATGGAAATCAATAGGAAAATTCCAGGTTAGGAAATTCGCAATGTATCCCAATTGAAATCCTTATGAACATTTCCCATATATGAAATAATCTGAATGATCTCAATTGGATATTTTCCTGAACAATCCTGTTGGACACTTTAAAGCGTTTTCATATATATATATATATATATATATATATATATATATATATATATATATATATATATATATATATATATATATATATATATATATATATATATCTCGTGTATGAAAAATTTTTTTTTATCATATATATATATATATATATATATATATATATATATATATATATAGATATATATATATATATATATATATATATATATATGTGTGTGTGTGTGTGATGGCACGGATGTCAAATTTTCTCATTTGCGGATGCGGTGCGAATGCAAATGCGGATGCGGATGTGATGTTGAATTCGTAAGTGATTACGGATGTCAAATTTTTAGTAAGGTGCGATGAGGGATGTTGAATTTCTTTCTAAATGTGGATGTGGAAGCGGATGTTGAATTTAGTGCGGATGTTCCACATCCGCGGATGCAGATGCGGTGTTAAATTTTTGCAAAATGCGGATGCGGATGTTGAATATTCGTAAGTGCGGATGCGGGTGTCAAATTTTGGTAAAGTGCGGTTGCGGATGCGGATGTTGAATTTTCGTAAATGCGGATGTGGAAGCGGATGTTGAATTTAGTGCGGATGTTAAATTTTTGTAAAATGCGGATGCGGATGTTGAATTTTCGTAAGTGCGGATGCGGATGTCAAATTTTGGTAAAGTGCGGTTGCGGATTCGGATGAGGATGTTTAATTTTCGTAAATGCGGATGCGGAAGCGAATGTTGAATTTAGTGTGGATGTTCCGCATCCGCGATGCGTAAGGAATATTAACTACCGTAAATCCCTTTCTCTGTGCTTTTAAAATACAACACTATAGTTATTGTACCTTAATAGTTTTGTGCATTGCATCAAACATTCAAACAGTTTGTCGTGATCATAACTATATATGTTTTATCATATTATTTATATTATATTATTTAGAGTCCATAGTGTTTTTCAAATTGCTTTTAACGTAGGCCTTATATTTTATTTGGAAATTCTGAATATTAAGCAATTTATTTTTATAATGTGTTTTATTGGTGTTTTGCGAGAAGTGTTTAGTGCTATATTTTCTTTTTCTTTTTATATTTGTTTATTTTACCGATTAGCGTATAATTAAAATTTTATTTTTTCAATAACAATATGAAAAAAACGCTAGGAAAAACGTAACTTTTTTGGCTTTTTTTTTTCGTTCGTGTATAGGGAAGAAGAATGACGGTCGAAATGCTATTCAACCTATCGATACATTGATATTTGTTATTTATCGATATTATAATTGTTTTGAAGATTATCATTTTATTTTATTAAGAAAATCATGAAAATGTAAGTAAAAAAGTTAAAAATATTTAAATTAAAAAAATAATAATAATTGGAAAACAATATTTTCTAAAATATATATATATATATATATATATATATATATATATATATATATATAGTATAAAAATATATATTAATATATATATATATATATAATATACATATATATATATATATATATATATATATATATATATATATATATATATATATGGTAATTGTGGAGTCAGAGCGTTACTTTTAATATTTTTAGTGAAAATATTAACTCAAAATAAACTCAAATGTGTAAAAAAAAACTTCAAATAATTTTTTAAAACCATTTTTGTAAATGAAATGTTTATAATTTTAATATACTATGTACGTGAACTCAAGTCAGTAATACTCCACAATTACCATATATATATATATATATATATATATATATATATATATATATATATATATATATATATATATATATATATATATATATATATATATATATATATATATATATATATATATATATATATATATATAATAGAAATATTATATTTATACTGATATATATATATAGTTGCTATATATATATTTATATATATTATATATATTATTATGTTGTATATATATATATATTATTATTATATATATATATATATATATATATATATATATTATTATTATATATGGTAAACTCTTATTTTTTGAGACCGAAAATTTTCCAATTTCAAAAAATATTTCGTTCAGAATGTTGTTAAGTTTTTTAAAAATTTTTAGCAGCAAGCTTCTGGAATATGCCAGAAGCTTGCTTCTAAACAACTTTCTTAAAAAACCTAGCTTAACTTAACTTTTCTGAACTTAAAAAATTTTTTGAACTTAAATTTTTTTTCCAAGGGATCAAAAATTAAACTTTTCACCATATATATATATGTTTATATTATTAATATATATATATATATATATATATATATATATATATATATATATATATATATATATATATATATATATATATATTTTTTTTTTTATTAAATTATATATATATATATTATATATATATATATATATATATATATATATATATATACATATATATATATATATATATATATATTATATAGTTATATTATTATTATATATATATATATATATATATATATATATATATATATGTAAACTCTACTTTTGATCCCTTGGTAAAAATTTTCTATTACTCGTGGTGCCCCTAAGTTCAGAAAAGGTTAATTTAGGCTTTTTAAGAAAATTGTTTAGAGGCAAGCTTCTGGCATAATTCCAGAAGCTTGCTGCTAAAGAATTTTAAAAAACTTAACTAACTTTTCTGAACTTAAAATTTTTTTTCAAGGGCCAGCCTACCGAAAGCATCATGCATGTAACTAAAATACTATAACAGCTACACCAAAATAAATAACATTTTTGATTTTAGCAAGCAATTTCATCGATGAAACTTAAAAAAATTATTTTATTCTAATATTTATTAATAACACCTTAAATATTAGTATAATCTTTGGTCTGGCAGCGTAAGCTCTCATCAACGTCGCAGCATACTCTCTCATCAACCTTCCATTTCTGCAGTAGTGCTAGAGCAAGGGTTGCCAAATATTGTTTTTTTTATTATGCTCTGGAGAAAATATTAATTTTTTTAATTTCCTTTTTAAGGGGTTTGAGCCGACGGAGGGACAGAGGGGGGACGAAGTCCCCCCCTCGTCGTCCCCCATTAGGCCGAGAAACCCCGACTCTGTCCATCTTTGTGATTTACCCTTGGGATATTTTTTAGTTAAAAAAATTGACATTTGGCATCTTTGAAGTTCACTCCAAGCGATGGAGTCCTTCGTTCTTCTCATTATCATATAGATTTTCCAACATTTTTAACAATTTAAAATTTTTCAAAAGCGTTATTATTATTTTTTTTTAATTTCATGGATAGAAATGTCTCATGATTAATAAATTTTTATTTGTTTTTCTGTAGTTGTTATATGTTTTTTTCGTGAGGCTGACCATATATATATATATATATATATATATATATATATATATATATATATATATATATATATATATATATATATATATATATATATATATATATATATATATATATATATATATATATATATTTATATATATTTATGTATATATATATATATATATATATATATATATATATATATATATATATATATATATATATATATATATATATATATATATATATATATATATATATATATATATATTAAGAATATAGAGACAGTAAGTAGCCACATGGGCCTGTCAAGACTGTCCCAATCAACTAACCAAACATGCTCATGCAAATCCACAAAGCACTCTAGGGCTTGTCAAATTACTGTAACTAAAAATCAACCAATTTGGCTTAGTCAAAAATAATGATATAGCTATATATGATACCAAAACCATCCACATGCATTAATAACTAAGTTATGGTCCCACATGCAGTCTAACATTAATAACTACTATAACTAAAAACCCGCCAATTTGGCTTTGTCTAAATATATTATATGATACCCAACCCATCCATATACCTACCTATCCAACCCTTTCTTAAATGTTTTAATCGAGTCACACTCAACAACCTCCTGTGGCAGACCATTCCAAAATTTAACAACCCTATTACTGAATGCATGCTTTCTTATATCAAGATGGCATGCTTTCTTCTTAATTTTCTTATTATGCCCCCTGGTCACCTGTCCATGCTCTACTATGAAAAATTTATTGGACTCTGTATTATCAATAGATGTAAATATTTTGTAGACTTGTATCATGTCCCCTCTGAGAAATCGCCTTTCTACAGAAAACATTCCTAACTCCTTCAGCCTCTCCTCATAGCTCTTACCCTCAAACCCAGAAATCATCCTTGTTGTCCTATGTTGCACTCGCTCTAGCATATCTAAGTCTTTCTTTAAATAAGGGGCCCAAACTTTGTGCACAATACTCTATTACTGGCCTAACATAGCTATTATACAGTTTACTTATAACTTCCTTGCTCTTGTAAACAACATTGCGATTTATTATGCCCAGCATCTTATTAGCTTTATTTCTAGCTTCCAAACACTGATTAGCTACTTTCAAATTACTGCTTATAATCACACCTAAATGTTTTTCTTGGTCCACAGACTCAAGCCAATCCCCATTCATATCGTAGTTAAAACTTTTATTTGAGTAACCTAGGTGAAGAACCTTACACTTTTTACTATTAAAATTCATTTGCCACTTTTCTGCCCACCCAATAAGTTTATCAAGATCATTTTGAATCTTTATACATCCTTCACTATTCCTAACTGTGGTGGCCACTTTGGTATCATCTGCAAACTTAGAAACCTTGCATTTAAGTCCCTAGTCTATATCATTTATATATATGAGGAACAATAGTGGCCCCAGCACTGAACCCTGTGGGACACCACTCTTCACTATTTCCCATGATGAATTTTTGCCATTTAGTTGTACACACTGTTTTTTATTTCGCAACCACTCTTTAATCCAACCATGTACCACTCCACCTATACCACATTGCAATAACTTCTTCATCAGCCTTATGTGGGGAACCTTATCAAAAGCTTTGCTAAAGTCTAAATATACAATATCAACTGGATCTCCTCGGTCGATGCAGTCAGTAATGTATTCCATAAATTCTAAAAGGTTTGACTGACATGACCTATCTTTTCTGAAACCGTGCTGGGAGTCATACAATACCTTGATATCTTCTAAATATTTCTCTATATGACCTTTCATGGAGGACTTAAGGGGATGGAGGATGGAGGACTTAAGGGGGGATGCGGTCATTCTATTGGAGATTAACCAATTTTCTAATAAATGTAGATATTCTTGGATATGTTGTGTGGCTGTGTTTACGTCTGGGTGTTGGGGAAATAAGACTGATGTCATCTGCATAAGTAATAGGATTGGTGGGTTGGGGTGGGAAAATCTGCTGTGAAAAAGTTGAATAAAAATGGAGAGAGAATGGCTCCCAGTGGGACGCCGTTTTGCAATTTGATAGAATGGGAGAGGTTGTTTTTGTTTAAAACTTTTGCAAAACGGTTGGTGAGGAAATTGGAAAGCCATTTTTTGTCATTATTTACAAGGGGGAGTGGAGGATTTTTTGGATAAGGATGTGTGTGGGGACGGTGTCGAATGCTTGGTTATGTCTATTGCTTTTTTTTTTTTTTTTTTTTTTACAGAGATAAACACCATCACTCACGGGCAGAGCCCTAATCAAGGAGGAGGTGTACTCATTTAACGTCCGAGCAGGACGGAGCCAAGCCCAAGGGAAGAATAGCTCACATTCTCCCACCCGACCAGTTGCGAACCTGGGACCCTCGCTTGGTTTGGCGAGTGCTCTAACACTGAGCTATCGGGCGCTTTTTTATAAATAAATATGAAATACATAAAAAAAATTAAAAAAATATATACATATATATACATATACATATTAATATTACTGTCATTAACATTAATACTGCCACTATTACCATCACTATTATTATTATCACAACTATCATTATTATCATTATTAACATTATCGTTATCATCACTATCACTAACATCATCATCATTACTGTTATTACCATCACTGCCACTAACATTATCATTACCATCATTAACATTAAAACCATTATCATCATTATTATCATATTATCATTAACACTATCAACATCACTTTATTATTATTATTATTATTATTATTATTATTATCATTATTATTATTATTATTATTATTATTATTATCATTACTGTTATCATCATCACTATCACTATTATAACTATTATTAATATCACTATGCACTATTCTTCATGGGAAGATAAATTAAAACAGTTGAGGGGATTCCCAGCCCAGTCAGCTGATAATAAGAGACCCTCTTCAATGGGTAATGGCGAAGACGTTGTCATCCTAATTGCAGTTCTTCTATAAATATATTTGAAGGTAAAAGTCTACTTTTTTCATTGTATAAAATATTTGAAATTAATTTCATTTCCAAAAGAATTACGGTGAGCCATTTTGTTGCTTCACACCAGTTGATTTAAAATTTTGTCAGATCTTAATTATTATTGTAAAAGAGCAAATAAATATTTTTTCATCGAAAATAAATACCAAATACAAAAATATTAATTTTCAAATTTTCAACTGCCTTCAAATGTATTTATTCCAATTGCAAGTTCTTTCTTTACAATATCTTCTCCCAGCAAATCATTTCTTCCAACCAGGTGTTAATATCATTTCTTCAGACCTCCGCTGCTTCTCCTCATTCCTTGTTGCTCCTCTTCTGTTTTCTTCTCCATCCCTCTAAACTTTCTGCGACCATCCAAGACAACGTCCAAGCTCAATATATATATATATATAGATCTGTAAAGTGATTGGTTGAAGCCATTAATGATGTGTTGAGTGAGAGATGTGAGGGCTATGGTTGTAGAATGGTTGCTTTTGAATCCGTGTTGGAAGTCTGGGAGAGGAATGGATTGGGAAATTTTATTTAATATTAATTTCTCTAGCAATTTACTGATGGAGCAAAGCAGAGAGATAGGCGTATATATATATATATATATATATATATATATATATATATATATATATATTATATATATATATATATATATATATATATATGAGTTATATATAGAGATATATATATATATATATATATATATATATATATACGTTCTTTGCATACCTTGATATCTAGTCTCATGTTTGCGCATCCTTATCCCCGGTTCTGGGTAACAAGGAGCAGTTGATTATTTTATATATATATATATATATATATATATATATATATATATATATATATATATATATATATATATATATATATATATATATATATATATATATATATATATATATATATATATATATATATATATATATATATTTAAGCAATGTGTACATGTGGCAGTAAATGATGTTAGTTAAGCATTTGGTGAAGAAATTTTTCTTACTGAACATGATGAACCTGTATTGAAAATTTACGAGTACTGTGGTGAAGAAAGCTAATCATACAAAGTTGGTGAGAGAAGTAAATTATTATTATTATTATTATTATTATTATTATTATTATTATTATTATTATTATTATTATTATTATTATTATATTTCACCTAAATTAACACAGGTGTCAAAAACGTTTCTAGGATATATATATATATATATATATATATATATATATATATATATATATATATATATATATATATATATATATATATAAATAGTATATATATATATATATATATATATATATATATATATATATATATATATATATATATATATATATATATATATATATATATATATATATATATATATATATATATATATATATAAACACAGCATATATATATATATATATATATATATATATATATATATATATATATATATATATATATATATATATATATATATATATATTTATTATATTTATATATGTTTATATGTATTAAAATTTTTGTATATGTGCAAGGATTTTAGGGAAATATAGATGATTTGACTAATCTTTTAACTTTTTACTCTTAAGCATAAATTAAGTGACAATGCGCTTCAGGATTTAATTTATTTTGCAAACTATTTGTAAAGAGAGAATGTATTGTCCACCTAATTATAGAAGTATCTTAAGAAATATGCAGAATTCATAAATAATAAAAATATACAGTATAGGAAAATAGGCAACACAAATTAGAAGAAAAGAAGGAGTGTGTCATCTTTGACATTCTCAGTAAGTGCTTGGTAAAAGAAGAATTCAAACTTTTTATATATATATATATATATATA
>JABUQX010118945.1:17500-20000 GCA_015478945.1 Trachelipus rathkii | reverse complement strand
GTTAATGTAGAAAATGTTTGTGCTTGCATGGCAGAATTTGGAATATCGACTGGATGTTTTGAAAATTACTAATTTCAGTATAATTGTATTTTGGCCACCAATTTTACATAGTATCACTGCATTATTCTGTTTTGTATATATATTTCCATTTATCGCAAATTCATCCCCTCCCAAAAAAAATTGTTTGCATCACTTCCTAAAACTTAATGAGAAATTATTACATGTAACAGTCTAACTTTAATGCAAAAGATATTTTTTTTATTTCTTATATTTGCTGTATATTTTATCGTTTTTATTCAAATTATTTAGTTCAAGTAGAAATATTAATAACTGCAAATTTTTTTTTTAAAATATTTATTTATAAAAAATTTATTATATTTGCTGTATATTTTATCGTTTTTTTTCCAATTATTTTGTTCAAGTAGAAATAAAAAAAAGTGCAAATTTTTTTTAAATATTTCCTATCGATGTGTGTGTATGCGAGTGCAAGCAAGCAAACAAACTAACCGATATAAAAATGGCCGTAGGTTTCTCTGGAAGGTTAATGGAGCCTTTATTGTCTCATACCATTAGAAACTTAATTAATATTTACTTAGATTACGAGTGTTATTATTAATAACAAATATCATATATACTATTATTCATATATATATAAATTAATATATAAAACAAAAAATAAAATATATATATATATATATTATTATTATATATACTATATATATATATATATATATATATTATTATTATATATAATATATTTATTTATATATATATAAATATATTATATATATATAAATATATATATATATATATATATATATATATATATATATATATATATATATATATATATATATATATATATATATATATATAATATATATATATATAATATATATATATATATATATATATATATATATATATCCAACAGGATCCTTTTAAAAATTGAAGAATTTCAAATTGGATATTTAATGGGTTTCAATAGGTTCCTTTTGGAAAATTCTTGGGTTCATATGAACTTTAAGGGAAATTTCCTTTGATTATTTTCCTTTCAGAATTTAATGTATATTTCAAATTGGGTTCAGCTGGAAATTGATAGGGTTATAGTGGTTCCAAGTGAAATTCCAGATTGGTATTGTTGGGAAATTCCTTTTGGAAATTCCGAATTACCACATAGAACTTTGCACATTTTTCCATATGGAAAAAGATCTGGATTTCATGGGAATTGATAGGGTTATAGTGGTTTTAACAAGAAATTCCCTACCAGAAATGTTGGAAAATTCCTTTTGGAAAATCCAAAATTCCTACCTTAAAAAACTTCAAATCCCAAATGGAAAAGGATATGGATCCAATGAGAAATTTCCAATTGGAACCAGTTGGAACCTTTATGTTTGGATTCCCGATCAATTTATTGCTGGTTACCCCCAATCTTGGGGCAAAGAGGAGGTGAAGAAAGAAGAAAGAATATATATATATTATTATATATAAATATATCTCTACACAAAACGTAGGTAATTATTTTGTTTATATACATCACATTATATAAAATTATTTATAATTTAATAAAATTTTATATATTATTGATCTATTCTATACTGTATATAATTATATATTATATATATATGTTATATATATAATAAAACATTAACTAAAAAAAATGAATATTTATATAAATTTTGCATTATTTAAAATTTATTAAATCCTTGAAAAAGTTCTATATATTTTTAACTATTAAAAATCAATAATAATTTATAGTTTGTATGACCTTCCCTATACAATGTATTCACCTGGCAAAGGTACGAATCCGGATGATTTTATTTTGGAATGTAGGTTTTCGGAGTATTTCAAAGCCACTAACAATATATATATATATATTAGTGATGGATATCACATCCGCATCCGGCATCTGCATTCAGCATTGCCGTGAACATCGCAGCGCTAAATTGACATCCGTCTCCTCTTATGAAGCAAATGGAGGATGTTGCGATGTTTTATTACTTTTGATAAATGCATATAAAATAAATATATTGTCAATCTTTATCAAAGGGTTTATGGGAATAATGTAATTTTGAAAATTTCGATTTCGTGTAATATATATAATAGTATATATTATATATATACTATATATATATATATATTATATATTTAATATATATTATATATAGTATATATATACTATTATATATTATATTCTACTATATTAATATATATATATTATATATATATATTAATTATATTATATTACATTAATATATTATATTGGAAGAAGATCAATAATAGTCCATTTATAAAGGTTAAGGGGGGGCATCGCTGATAGTACACTAGTTGCTATAAAAATTAGAGAAGGAATCGCATTAAATGAATCACATGGCGACACTTAGTAATGAAAGAATATTAGAAGAAAAATTAAGATCACAAAATAGAGCCAGATTGTCACGTGGATGATAGAGCAGCTACTGGTACATCGACGTTGGTAGGAGTACTACAGATTTAATGT
>JABUQX010118945.1:5000-12500 GCA_015478945.1 Trachelipus rathkii | reverse complement strand
GAACGCATTTATACATTTTTAGGGGATGAGTTCGGGACATGATAACAGAAGTGAGAAGTATTCTCTGTCAAAGGAAAAATCGATGTTGTGCCGTATTGCTGACAGGGAGTCAGGTCGACGTGGTTCGGGGTTGAGCACAAGTCTTTTCGGAGGGATCATCGTAAGACGAAGGAATAGTAAATATTTCTGAAAGGGTTTGATTTAGGAAACGAAGGAATAAGTATTTGTAAGTTTATTTTGGGCTTATTGCCTGGATTGAGGATTAAGGTAAATTATTAGATTTTAAATTACCTGTTTATTTTAAAAGTTGTGTGTCGCAGGAACTGTGAATATTTTAAATATGTTTTGTTTATTTTAAAGATGGTTGTGTGTTGCAGGAACTGCGTTTATTTTATCATATTGTTTATTTTAAGCCGTAACGAAAAGTTTAAGGATTATTGTGTTTTAAATATATAGTTTTCAAAAAACGAGTTTGTTATTGAACTTCATCTTCCTCCTTGTTGCAAATTATTATAAAAAGGGTAAAATTAAAACAGGAAATATATTTATTTGCTTATTTATAAATTAGTGAAAAATTGTGTATAAATATTTATTACAATTTCATATATATATATAATATATATATTATTATATTATATATAATATATATTAATATATATATATATATAATATATGTATATATGTATAATATATATATATTATATTATATTTATTATATTTTATATAATATATATATATATCTTATTATATATATATATATATATAATATATCAGAGGGCGGTGCACTTCGCTCTTTAGTCGCTAGTCCGCTAGTCCGACTCCGAGCGGAACTACCAGAACAGGTGCGGAACTAGCGGAGGATGTTGGAGTGCCGTCAGGAAATTAGCCCGGACTTGCACGTTGCGGATCAAAAAAGTTCGCTCTGTTTTGTTCCGCAACTTTTTAAAAAATGAAATTAGTTTAACTTCTATTAGAATTCTTATTTGGTTATAATAACAGGAAATATTCATTTTTATCTTACATGATTTATAAACAAATTATACTTTTAGTCTAAGACTTATTTGTTTTTTTAATAATTAAACTTCCAAAAATTAACTCTCAGCCTCCTTAAAGGACTTACCATATATATAATAACATTTAAATGAATTTATAGACTGATCGGCTATACCTCATCTATACTTTAATTAATTATATTATTACTATACTAACTAGGCCAATTCTTTAAATCAATTCTGTGTAAAAAAACCACATATATATATATATATAATATCTATACTTATATTACATATATATATACTATAATATATATATATACTATAGTATTAACTATATATATACATAATACTATATATATTATATATATATATATATATATATAATTATATATATATATATACCTATATATATATATAACTAATATATATATATATATAATTATATTATATTAAATATAGATTTTATATATATATATATCTATATATATACTTAACTATATTATATATATATTAAATATATATCATATATTATATATATTACTTATATATTATAACTTAATATATATATTAATAATTATAATATATATTATATATATATATATATATATATATATATATTATATGATACTATATAATTAACTACAAATATACTATTTATTATATATATATAATATATATAATATATATATATATACAGTTTGGCGGCTTCGTCTTTATCGGGCTCCCGGGGTGGAGCCCCTCCAAATTAACAAAATGCCAGCCATACGGTATGTTGATGGAAATATAAACTTTGTCAAAGAAAAGTGAAAAGAAATTTTTTTTAAACAAATTTAATACATAAAAAATAGTAATTAACAAATAAAATAAGAAAGAATTAGCCTTTTGCAACAGGGCAAATTAATGTGCAGATATTATTTTTCAATATATCCCATTAGTTATAAAATGGGGGCTCCTCAATATGCGCCCTGAAAAAAATAAACAACTTTATTAGGTTCTTTAAAAGTAAGACAAACGTATGGCAAACTAACAAGGAAAAGATACAATTCCTATAGTGTTTTAGCAAGTGCCAGGTTGCTTTTTTTTTTTGAATTTATAGAAACTTACGAGATTGTCTCATATTAAATTGCATTTCAAATTGAGGTAGTTGCCTAGTTGTCTTTAATTCCTTCTGTACCATATTAAACGACAATATTAAAGACAGATAAAAATCAGTTATTATTAGGCTAACAGAGTGATTGGATGTGTGTGTGTGTGATGTGTTTTTTTTTTTTTTTTTTGGTGTTGGAAAATTTAATTAGTATATATGAAATAATTATTTATTACAGAAAAAATAATTACATTTTATCTGAATGCTGATTGATGATGCTGCATGTACATGTGCATGTGCATATGCATATGCACTGTTGATTGTTCAATTTGAATGTGAGCCATATTTGTAAATTTGGGTATTTAAAATTTTTTGTTATTGTTAACATTTAAGGGAATAAAGTTTTATTTCTAATTTTGCTTACTGAAACCTTCAAGAAAGTAGGCTCCTTCCTATTGGCTATTTCGTACCCAACTAATCTGATTTACAAAAGATATCTTCGAGGTGCAAACAGCTCTCTGTCTTCGATTAGTTTGACACAGGCGTAGAGTGATATATACATAAATAAATAAATAAAATATAATATACTTTATATATATAATATATCATATTATATATATATATATATATAGTATATATATATATATAATATATATATATATATATATATATAATATATTATATATATATTTAAGGTTCGTTAATAATTATGAAAAATTTTGGGGTCGCTGATAAATTCAAAATGTTTTCAGTTTTTTTGGTTAGCATATCCTATTTTTTAGATAAGTGTCAGTATTCGGAGCGCTGGTTTCATTATATCATATTATATATAATATAGTATATATATATATATATATATATTATATATATATATATATATATATATACTATATATATATATATATATATATATATATATATAATATTATATATATATATATTATATATTATTATATATATAGTACTATATATATATATCAACGGCTACTCCAGCACTTTTTATATTACGTGCTCCTCTCTCTTCTTTTCTCTCTCTCTCTCTCTCTCTTTCACTTAGATAATGTAACTTATTTATAGATGTATATAATATATATATATATATACTATATATATATATATTATTAATAATAATATATATATAATAATATATATTATATATTATATATATATATATATATATATATATATATATATATATATATAATATATATATATATATTATATTATATTATATATAATTATATATAATATATATATATATATTTTAATACATTATTCATGAGATATTTTTGAGTTATCATATCTACGGTTTTTTTTGCCAAATTTGATTTTTGAGTACCTTATGGCTTTTATTTTAAATTCAGATATGTAGAATTAAAATATATTTAATTATTTTTATCCGAATTGTGCTTTAAGAACAAGTAAATGTTTTTTTTTTTTTTTTTTTTTTTTTTTTTTTTTAAACGAGTGTTTTATTTGATTCCTGGTAGGGAAAAAACATTATAAAAAATTACAATTCACGAATCTGTATTTGCCATTACCGTCATTTGAAAATTTCCTTCTCGCATTTTTTGAGAGGCCACGATCAGTTACCATTTATAATTGATTATAAAATAACATTATTCAATGGTGATTATTACCTACCATTTTGGTTTAACATTTGAATAATCTTTCGTTTCGTAAATTATGTAATGTATTCTTTCAGAGTTGACCTATTTTCATAAAAAAATAACAGAATTTTATTAATAACTAAATGAAATATGAAGAATAACTTGCAGCCCCTCCATGCCAAGTTTACACGAGCCGCCACTGTATTATTATATATATATATATATATATAACTATATATTATATCTATATATTAATACGCTATCCGAGCTGATAGTAGATAAGCATTGCATTTTCACCCGTCGAGGCTTTCATGGATTTTACTAAAGTCTTGGACGAATGAAAATGGCGCAAAAATCGAACTCTGTGGTCAAAATATTCAGAAGGGAGTCAGAATGATATTAGGTGAAGGATCTTAATTAGCATCGGACTGCATGGGTGAACTAACACCCAGCACTACCTCTACACAAGGACATACTTTCCCCTTTCAGCAAAGGCAAGAATCTTGTTGAACTTGTTTTCATAAAATATAATACACTCTCCCTAGTTCTGCGGCTGTAAAGCGAATATGTATTGGTGGGGATATTTTGAGGCAATTACGTCCGCCTAACTACCGCCAATTCTTTGAGCGCTAATATTTTAGAAGTAGGTACATATGGATCTGCCTCTCCTTTGAAGGAAAACATTGAGGAGGACAGGGAAATTTTGAGATTTTGGTAATAATTCATTCAATTTTATCATATAATATTATAATAAATTTTTTTAATGATTATATACTATTTAGTATTTATTATTAAATCTTTTGTGAATGGTCGCCACATTATTGTGGAAGAGGTGCGGACGTGCGGACTTGCAATAGCGGAGGTTTGATGGTCTAAATAGGTGCGGAGTAGCGCTAGCGGACTACGTTTTCTCGCGGTGCGGAGGTGCGTAGCGGACTACCCCAAAATGAGCGGGGTGCCCACCTCTGATAGTATATTATATTAATTATTATATATAATATATTATAATATATATTATATATATTTATATATATATTATATATATCTTTTATTATAAGTATATATATATATAAATATAGTATATATACATACTAGTATATATATAGATATATATAAAATTATTTCCTACTATTTCTATATTTGACCATATATATACTATATTATACTATACTAATATATCTATTACTATTATATATAATATATTAATATATATATATATATATATATTATTAATATATACTATACTATTATGGGCGTCGTCAGCAGGGGGTGCGGGGGGGGGCAGACTGCCCCCCCTAGAAACGTGTTAATTTCTTGCGATACAGAGAGTTTGCGAGTACAGCCTTACCTCATCATAGTTTCATTTCTCTACAGTACTAAAGGGAACAAGCTTAAATATAGTCAAAAGGAAGTCAGATTTGTGTAATTTTTTCTAATATCTTTAACGTCAGGTTTGGAAAGAGTGTGGGTAGTATTCGTTAATTCGCTTACTTAGTCAAGACTTCTTAATTAGGCCTCGCATACTTTTGGCATAATGACATATATATAAAGTATATTATATTATATATATATATATAATTATATATTTATATATATAATATATATATAATAAATATATATATACTATATATATATATATATATATATATATATTACTATATATATAATATATATATGGGCAGCTCTAGAAGAGCCACAATCCAAATCTCAAAAACTACAATCCTACAGGAAAAGGATACATTGTTGGAATTCTGGGAAATTTTAGTGAGGAAAATTTGTAGACAAAAAATATATCTCTTAAAAAAACAGCAATGTACCGGGAAAAGGAATACAGTTTTGGAATCCTTGTAAAATTTTAGGTAGGAAAATGTAACAAAAAATAAATAAAAATCCTTTTATTTTTTTTTAGGGAGCTCGAGCCGGCGTGGGGGACAGAGTATATATATATATATATTAATTATATATATATATATATAATATATATATATATATTATATATATTAATATATATATAGTTATATATATATTATATATTATATTATTAATATATATTATATATATATATTATATATATATATATATATATATATAATCAGTGATGGGGCGAAATCCGAATCGGATTTTCGGCATTCGAACTCAAGGGTGCTGGATTTCGGATTCGGAATTCGCGTTCCGAGCCTTTCCACACATCGGATTTTCGAGGAATTCGATCCAGATGGACTCGGATTCGTATTCGGATTCGAACATTTTTACATTTACACATACGGATTCGGAGCTCGATTCCGAATCGTATTCGAATCCGGTCTATTACTTGTTTCGAGCAGGATGTCAAAAAATAGGCACATCAAAAATAATAAAAAAAACTAAAACTCTGAATAAATTGGATCACTAGTTAGGAGCCAACACAGGAGTGCTGTAGGAAAGCCAATCAAGCATGCATGATTTCTATTATTTTTTAGCTAATCATAACCCATTAGAAGAAATAGTTACTCCGAAACAGTCGAAACTTAATAAATTTATTAGAGAATATGTTAATAAGGACAGGGTCCCAATATTGGGCTCGTACTACGCCCAATTTTTTCCTCCCTAAAAATGGACATAAATTTCGGAATTATCAGCTGACTTTTGAACTATAAACCAAAGCCTGTAGGATTTATATGCCCTCTAAAAACGTTGTTTTTTTGGTGTTTCTCTTGCGTCTCGTAGTATTCGTTTCAAATATTCGTTTTTTTCCAAACCATGTTTTTATGACATTTTCGCAACTCCACGAATTTTTTTTCGAATGACTCTCGAAACTTGAGGTATGCATATATGGGACCATTACTGGCAAATCACGAAGTACTTTTCGAATTATTTTTGAGGTTTTGTGCTCAGGCGTTGTCCATTTTTAAACCATTTTTTGGTTTTAAAATGAAAAATTGCAGAAATTTTTTCTTGTTTTAGGGCGAGTATGAAATTTTCAGGGCATATGCAGTCGAGAGACATGCACATTTTTTACTTAAATACTTTCTTTGTATATGCATTAGCTTTAGGATATTGTTCTTGGAACAAATGGTTTAAAAAAAAATTTATTTTATTGGAAATTTTTTAAAAAAATTTTCTTTGGAATTTACAAAAAAATTATCTAAGTAAAAAAGATGCATCTCCCGTTTTATACAAGCCTAAAAAAATTTCGATGTTGATCGGCAATGAGTAGAAAATTGTATATCAAATTTTTCACTTTCCGAAAAATTCAAACGTTTGAAAATGAAATATTGAGATGCATTCTTTTTCTACCTGTCGCATCGAAAATCAAATTTTCAGGCTTGTTATTGTCGGACCGAGACGATCCTTTTTACTTCGAGAATGTTTTTGTATACTCAAAAGTTTTTTTTTTAAAAAAATTTTTTTGTTGAAAAATTGTTCAAAAACAAATCCAAAACTAATACATTATACAAAAAAAATTATCTAATGAAAAATGTGCATCTCTCCTGAAAATAGGCTCTGAAAATTTTATCCACTTCGCCCAAACAGGAAAAAATTATCGCAATTTTCATTTTAAAACCCCAAAAAGTGGGTTTTGAAATTGGACAACGTAGCACAAAACCTCAAAAATCCCGAAAAGATACTTTCGTGAGCTTTTGGTTAGATAATTGGACACCATCTATGGCATATTTCAAGCTTGAAGTTAATGCGTGAAGATTTCTGGAAGTCTGATTTCGAATAATGTCAAAACATGGGTTTTTGGAGCAAGCAATCTGCTTGTTTATCCCGTGCCGGCCACCAACACCACTACATTGAGCTGGAACGATTTTGAGGGAAATATAAC
>JABUQX010118942.1:5000-24286 GCA_015478945.1 Trachelipus rathkii | reverse complement strand
ATATATTATTATAAGTATATAAACTTATATATATATATATATATATTATATATACTATATATATATATTATATATAATATATATATAATATATATATATATATATAATATATATATCGAGATATATATAGATATATATATATATATATTTAAAATCAGACTCGTGTTTAATAAGTAACCATGAATATTTAAAATAAGATTATGTGATAACCAAGGATGGAACCAAGGATCCACACCCAACCCAAAAGATGTGGATAAACCATATATCCATGCCATATAAATATAAATATATATAATATATAAGGATTCAGTTCATGAATAAAGAACCTTTATATAAAACTGGAGCTAATCTGAGCAGAGAAAAATCACTGCCAATCTGAACAAAAGAATTTCACCCAGCCTTTTTATAGGCCATTTTTTAAGTCTATACAGATATTAATTAGTAAGCATTGAGGGGTCTTCCCAGACAATTCACTATTTATAGTTTAGTCCTACGAATTTTAAAGTGTTACGCGGGTAACATATAGAAGCCTATTCAAAAGGGATAGGATAAGATTGGAGATGGTAATTTTTTTAGAGAAGGATAATTATGAAGTAAGTTGAGTTTCAAAGAGTTGAACTTCACAATTATTACTTGTATATATATATATATATAATATACCCCCCTACTTCGAAGAAGCTTCCGACCAAAATGGGCACGGCAAGAATTGGAATGGAAAGCTGGTGACGAGAGGCAACCTCTTAGATACCAAACAGGTACTGAGCACATAAATTCCCCTGACGCAGGCACTTAAAATCCCAAATTTGGAGATGGTGAACCCGCAATCAATTATAGTCTGAACAACGGATTCTTAAAGAAGACTATCAAGACGACTCGATCACGTGGTTCAGGACCAGTGGACCAACCACCAACCCCCCTGTTCCGTTCTCCCCATATAATAGTTACATAGCAGCTAATCGAAACAGAGTTGAAGTTGTAAGGACTAAAAAATTCAATGAATTGAAAAGTAGGATAAAGTGTGGAGATTAAAATATATAAGAGCGACTACCTTTAACAGTCCTCTCTTTTCTCCTCCCACAATACATATCTGCACCAGGGGAGGACACACCCACAATTAAAATAAGAAAGGAACGGCATGAATAAAAGGTGGCCGTTCTCCCTCCAACAAGACTGCCAAATGAGACTACAATCAATATCGCTTTTCTCAGAATTTCCAAGAATGAACTTCGATTCTCTGTTTGAAATTTATATACTAACGTACTAGACTCATACACTAAAAGACCTAACCTAGACCTTAAGCCTAACCTAATACCTAACTTAGAGCACTCACCTAGCATAAACAATAGCAAAGGTATTGTTACACTAACCATAACACGTAACCACAACCAACCTAAAAAACCTATATAATTGCCACCCAGACACATGATCTTTCATACTTCACACTGAGATGACCAAGAAGAGCACCAAAATGAGCGCACTACCCACCGCACCGCACCGCACCGCACCGCAAAAAAAACGCACGCACAAGCCAGCGTTGACGAAATTGTGTGCAAACCGCTCCGCCGCTAAAATTATAGCACCGCACCCTTTATTGCGGGCCAATTTCTTCAGACTTCCCTCCCAAGCCTGTCTTCGTCTCACTGTATCAAGTTATTGGGTTACTCATATTAAATTACTTTTCTTTCTAATTTTTAGTTTGATTTATGAAACAATTAAATCTTAATTTATCTTAAACAATATTTGAACTTATCTCTCGAGAATCAATTTTGTCTATTCCTCGGTTATGGAAGAACTCTCTGGAATCTCACTATTATATAACATTTCCCTTTTATTATTAACAGAATTCCAGTTCCAGCCAAAATTTTGAAAAATTCTTAGAAAAAAAACGAAAAAAAGAAAAAAAAAAGAAATGAAATGAGAAAAAATAAATAATTCTTCATTTTGCCTCGCGCGAGCGTTATGATTTTGACGATAGCTATGACTCTATCGAGCTATCGCATGCCGTGAGCAGAAATTGCCCAAAATACCTTTTCATGAGCTAGACCCTCCATTTCAATTACTTTCACAATAGACCCCTGATAACACTTATTAACTTATTAGTAGTTGCACAGTAAAATATTTTTAATAAAGTTTTTTAGAAAGAGCGCAACAACTTAATAGTAATGACAATGTATATAGAATTTTATAAATATATAATAGGTACAAGGTTAACATTGATACAGTTGATAAACATTATTACAATTTTTAATAAAAAATAAAATAAAATTTTAAGAAACAATAGTTTGCATAATACATATATATATATTTTATGATTTTTTTTATATAATAATAATAGAAATATATATATATAATAATATATTATAAGATAAAATATAATTATGTATAATATATATATAATATTATATTTTAATTAAATTTTACTAATCTTATTAATCATTTTTACTAGCATGTTACTTTTGAATATTTTAATTATGAAATTTTATCTTCCCTAAACTATCTTACCGCTACTTTGCGGTGTCTTCACTCTTACTAATCCTAATAATATATTATATAATATATATTATAATATAATTTAATATATTAATATATATAAATTATATTAATTAAATATATATTATATAATTAATTAAATAATAAATATATTTAAATATATTAATATATATATTATTATATAATATTAAATATATATATATTAATATATTATAATATATATTTAATATAATATGACATATATTTATTAATAGAGATTATTATAAGATAAATTATATATTAATATATTAAAATTATATATTAAAAATAATTAATTAATAATAAATATTAATATTTTACAATCCCCAGTGTAGTAAAACGCCATTATTGTTTAAAAAATAAGTGGTATAGTCTATATATATATTGTGTAAAAAAATAACCCATAGAAGTAGTTAATTTAATAGTGAATTAAATATTGTAGCATTAAATGTGAATAGTTCTTCAACTGATAATTCAAACTTACTGTAATATGGTTATCCAATAGTTCATGTTTCTGGGGAATAGGTGCAGAAACTCTGATAAAAACAAATAAAATATATTATATGAAGCAATTAATATATAATTTATTACATCTATTACAAAATCAAAATAAAATACTAAATATGTCAACATAGGGGAGATAGTTACCAAAAGTCCGATAATATATTTATTTTTTCTTGACAATTGAAATATTAAAAGACGAAAATATTTAATATATTATATATATATAATATATATATATTATTATTGAAGTTTATATATATATAATAGTATATATATATATATATATTTAAACTCAGAGAAAACAAAATGGTTTGTATGAACTTAGTATATCGATTTTGCATTGTACATTGAACTCTTGAAAGTATTCAGCTTATAAATGTAGATAGTGCCAAAATAAAAAATTATTATATGTAATGGGACTCTTTAAGGTTAACAAAAATACTAAACAAGTAAAAAAAGAAATCCTCTGCAACTATATTTTTTAAAATATAATTTCCCTGACAAAAAAAAAAATTTAATTTTTTTTGCCATAAATCAAAAATTGCTTCATAAATTGTTGTTTTCTGGTCATCCAATTCGATATAAATTTACAGATAATTTAGAGTCGGACGAGTTGCACATGTTTTATTTAGGGCATTTTGATTGTATACCCAACCATTTCACCATTGGGCAGGGGACTAAAACTATATAAATCCTATATAAAAAAAAAGTTTGCTACTCTATACAGTAGATGCATACCTAAATTCCGGCCGGAATTTCATATTTTATTTACTTATTTTTTTTATATATTTTGAAAAATACTTTTTTTAAATTTAGGATCACATTCCATGTATTCATTTCTTCTAATTATATCACTGAGGATGTTAATTATTGATAGAATAAATGGCTAGTTAACTTGCTTAAATATATTGCAGACATATTCTTAATTAAATTCTTTTTTTTATTATTTTCCTAGTGTGAACTTTTCTTAATGAAGTGGAAAGACTAAAATTTTATTATAAACCTGAACCATCTCCCATCTGAAAAAAAATCTCCTTCTCATTGAATACACACCAAATTTCTTCAATCCCATCAGCTAATTCTCATTTTCAAAACTACAAATCATCATCGTAGCTCATGGTTGCACTGCCCCAAGCACATCATATCCTTTTTTAAGTAAAAGAATGAAAACCTGTGCTCAACATTCATTTAAGGCTTAATATAACTATTAAAGAGCTTACTCCTTGACTCTTTATAAGAAACATTGAAGTTTATAGTCCCTTTAACTTTGTTGGGTCTATTATTAGCATCCAACATTGCTCAGACGTTTACAAATAACTACAATTAATAGCTACACTCAAATCCTCTTCAAAGTCAAGTCATTTCATTTATGACGTAATTGGGAAATGACTTGACTTTGAAGAGGATTTGAGTGTAGTTATTAATTGTAGTTATTTGTAAATGTCAGAGCAATGTTGAATGCTAATAATAGACCTAACAAAGTCAAAGGGACTATAAACTTCAATGTTTCTTATAAAGAGTCAAGGAGTAAGCTCTTTAATAGTTATATTAAGCCTTAAATGAATGTTGAGCACAGGTTTTCATTCCTTTACTTAAAAAAGGATATGATGTGTTTGCGGCAGTGCAACCATGAGTTACGATGATGATTTGTAGTTTTGAAAATGAGAGGTAGTAGATGGGATTGAAGAACTTTGGTGTGTATTCAATGAGAAGGAGATTTTTTTTCAGATGGGAGATGGTTCAGGTTTATAATAAAATTTTAGTCTTTCCACTTCATTAAGAAAAGTTCACACTAGGAAAATAATAAAAAAAAGAATTTAATTAAGAATATGTCTGCAATATATTTAAGCAAGTTAACTAGCCATTTATTCTATCAATAATTAACATCCTCAGTGATATAATTAGAAGAAATGAATACATGGAATGTGATCCTAAATTTAAAAAAAGTATTTTTCAAAATATATAAAAAAAATAAGTAAATAAAATATGAAATTCCGGCCGGAATTTAGGTATGCATCTACTGTATAGAGTAGCAAACTTTTTTTTTATATAGGATTTATATAGTTTTAGTCCCCTGCCCAATGGTGAAATGGTTGGGTATACAATCAAAATGCCCTAAATAAAACATGTGCAACTCGTCCGACTCCAAATTATCTGTAAATTTCATATCGATTGGATGACCAGAAAACAAATTATGACAATTTTTGATTTATGGCAAAAAAAATTAAATTTTTTTTTTTGTCAGGGAAATAATATTTTAAAAAATATAGTGCAGAGGATTTCTTTTTTTATTTAATTATTGAAACATATCAAGCTGAACTTCGATTCAAGATATGCAAATGATATTTCACACATTTCAGACTTAAACTTCCAAAAAATTTGTCTTTAAAGCCACTGTCAAAATAAAAATCGAGATTTTGGAACCCCTCTCCCAATTGTTGAATATTTGTTTTTATTTGCTTGTAAATACGATGAAATTAGAAAAATTGGTCACAATTTTTGTTTTAGGATTCTGCCACCTATTCCCCAAACAGAATTGAACCATTTTCAGTAGTTCGATTATCAAGTTGAAGAACTTTCATTATGCTACAAATTATTACTCACTAATTGACACTGTTTTAAAATATATTCAGAATAAAAACCTTGTTTTTTTAATAAAAAAAATGGCATTCAACAGCATTCACGAATTTTTTCGCTTGTTTTTTAAAAAACAATTAATATATATATAATATATATTCTATATATTAAGGAAGAATATTAATTATACTTTTATTAAAGGTATATAATATATATATATAATATACTATATAATTATATTCATATATAATTAATAATATATATATATATATATACTATATATATATATATATAACTATATATAATATATATAATATATTGAGAGAAGAGAAAAGAGAGGAAGAGAGAGAGAGCTATGGGGAATTCAAATTAAAATCCAAAAGTAACATGCGTTATATGTTCCGGAAATAAATCAAGTAAATTATTAAAATATTCAATTTTGGGCGAAAATTGCAAAAATCAAAAAATTAGCAAAATCTCTTATTTTTTTTTTAATTTGAATGTTGCCACTTTAAACATGAACTACTGTTTTTATTCGGAGGCCATGTACGATCGAACTTACTAGCAATTGGGCGAATGGACAACTTATTAAGAAAAAAAATTGTTTTACTTAAGGGCATTAATAGCGCTGATGGTAAATATTCGAAATGGAGGGATAAGTATGAAAAAGGTATTGGGAAATTCTTCAGATACGGCATGGATAGGATAGCCGATAGCATACGTAAAAAAATAAACAATGATTTGAGGTAAATGAAAATACTACCTTACCGCAGTTTTTATTCATTTTCATTATTTTTTTTTATTTTTTCTCTCTTTTTTATTAAAAATTTTATCAAAATTTGCTGATAATTTGATTTACTTGACACTTGTTAATAAATAAAAAAGGGAAAGATTACATAAGGGGCAGAAAAAAAGGAAGTTAAACAGCAAGAATTCTCTTCCAAACCGAATGGAATAGACAAAATTGATTCTCGAGAGATAATATGGTATGAATATTGTTTAAAGATAAATTAAGATTAATTGTTTCATCAAATCAAAAGTAAAAAATGATAAATAATTAAAGTAAAATATAAATATGAGTAACCCAATAAAAATTGATACAAAGGAAACGAGAGAAGACAGGCTATTGGAGGGCAAGTCCTTGTTTTGAAAGGAAAAAATTAGGGCCGCCGAATCAGGCGTTCGGTGGCTATATTTTTAGGGCGGAGCTGGTAAGCAACAACCAATCCCAGTAACCTGGCATTGCGTTGCGGTGCGGTGACGTTTTATTTGCCCGGCTTGCCCCCGGTGCGGTGCGTAATAAAAAAATGAAGTGTTGGTCAACTCCAGTGTGAGTATGCAAGATCATGCTGTTCTGGACTGGCCCAATTATATAGTTAGGTTAGGTTAGGTTTAGAGGAAGTTAGCGTAAGGCTTAGGTTAGGGTTAGGTTAGGTTAGGTTAGTTTAGGTTAGGTTAGTAATACGTAGTATAAAAATTAGGAAGTTCAATCTTGGAAAATTCTGAGAAAAGCGAATATTGATTGGTAGTGCTTAAGAATGTAATTGAGCGAAAAAAGAGGCTGTTAAAAGGAGCCGCTCTTTATATATAATCATAATATATAAATATATATATTATTATATAAATATATTATAATAATACATCAACTATATTATAATATATATATAGTATATATATATATATTATTAATATATATATACTATATATATAATATATAATATATAAATATATATATATATATATATCATATATATTTATATTTATATTTATAATTGTGTGTTGCATTTTTATGATTATTTTTATATGGTTATTAAAATTAAAAATACTGATTTTTTTTAAATATAATATATATATATACAGATATATATATATATATATATATATTTATATTATATTATACTATTATATATATAATATATTAATGAATATATATATTATATTTATATATATAGTACGTGATAAAGCATGGTCCGCAGTAACACGTGGCTCCTCTGCAATGTACTGACATTACTGACCTCACTATCTACAAACCAGACCCGGTTAGGTACGAGTCTAACTTGCTTGACCTGATGCCGTGTCAATCCAAGCAACCGTTCAGCCGATAAACTATTACCTGGGCATCACTACTCTCCACATCACGAAATTTCCTTGCTCCATTTCACTCTAGATTCCTCACACTTCTCTAAGCTGTACCAATCAACTCTATAACGATATATATAATATACTACCTCATTGAAACCTTATATAATATCAAAATAGATACTATATATGAGATACTAAAATATGAGTATTATCTTAATATATATATAGGTGTATAATATATACATATATTATATACTAATAATAATAAATAATAATTTAATAATAATAATAATAAATAATAATAATATATAAATAATAATAATAATACTATAAGAAGAATTGAAATAAAGAATGATAATTAATAATAATATAATAATAATAAATAATAATAAATAATAATATAATAATAATAATAAAATAAAATAATAATAATAAATAATAATAATAATAATAATAATAATAATAATAATATAATAATAATCAATAGGAATAGTAATAGTAATGATAATAATATTAATAATATCCATAATAGCTATGTGGAATTTAACAATATTATGTCATGTTCTGAAACAATTTTATTTGGGTTGTGAGCAAAAATAAATTAAAATATATTTAAAGAAGAACTACATGAATAATTTTTTATCTATAAATTTTGTTGAAGATAAACAACCACCGCTCACGGGCGAGCCCCTAATCAAGGAGGGGTGTACTCAATTAACGTCGAGCAGACAGGGCGAAGCCAAGCCCAAGGGGAGAATGGTTCACATTCTTAAACCTAAATAAAATAAATAAGAAATAAGCAAAGTAAAAAATAGATAAAATAATCAAAAATAAATTAATAATTGAGTATCTGTTTCAAAATATAATTTACTGAAAAGTAATAATAATAATGAATAATAATAATAATATATATAATAATAAGAATAAAATAAAAAGATGATATTAATTGTGATTATTGATTTTAATAATAATAATAATAATAATAATAATAATAATAATAATAATAGTAATAATAATAATAATAATTAATAATAATAATAATAATTCTCATAAATAATCATAAAATAATAATGAATAATAATGAAATAGTTAATTATAATATATAATAATAATAATAATTATAATAAATAATAATAAGAAGAATGATTATACTATTAATCAAAATCTTTAATAATAATAAAAATACTAAAATAATCATAATTAATAATAATAATAATAATAATAATAATAATAATAATAATAATAATAATAATAATAATAATAATAATAATAATAATAATAATAATAATAATAATAATAATCTGAGCTTTGTACACCTTTTCCAATTTCCTAACTGCTTCATGATTGCTTAATTTTCTTGAGGACTATTCTAGAATAGAATAGAATAGAACAACAGCTTTTTGAACTTTTAATTTAATATTTCGCCTGGCCACTTCAGGCATCATCAGAGACGAGTTCTAGACTATACTTGATAAAACAAAATAAATGTTATTTAAATAAATGTGAAGTAACAAATTAAAATATTAATAACTAACGTTAAATCTAAAATCCTAAGACAATAATTATATCAATAGAGAGATTATATCCAGTCCAACTCAAAAGATGCTAAAAAAAATTTCCATTTCGTTGTACTTGATATTGAAAACTGGTTTTGCTAAATCTAACGATAAAGGAATAATACTTAGGTCTTACTATAAGCCATTGAAACTTTCTTCTATGTTCTCTGAAAGAGATAATGCGACTAAGGAGAATGTGAGTCAGGTAGTATACCAATTTCAGTGTAACAAAGATGGCTGAAACTCCTCTTATATCATTATACTACTAACTCTGTCAAACGTCGTGTCTCACAACATAGATACAGGCCTAGTAAGATCTTTGAACATTTGAAAACGAACACGTTCCCAATCTCGACATTTCCAAAGTTGATATATTACACCGATCATGAAATTTTTTTTTGATTTGAGGCTGGCTGAGTCTCTCTTAACAAAAAAGCACAAACCATGCAGTTATCAGTATCAAGTAAAACAAAATGTTTTGAGTTGGACTGGATTGAATCTCTTTATTGACATAATTATTATTTCAGAATTTTAGATTTAATTAACGTTAGTTATTAATATTTAAATTTGTTACTTCACATTTATATTTAAATAACATTTATTTTGTTTTATCAATTAGTCTAGAACTCGTCTCTGATGATTCCTGAGGTGTCAAGACGAAATATTAAATTTAAAGATCAAAAAGCTGTTGTTCTATTATATTCGTAGAATGTAGTCTCGAAAGTATACTAGCTAGTATAGAAGTATAGTGTCGCATAGAAAGTATAGTAGCTAGTGTTGCAGTATAATAATAATAATAATAATAATAATAATAATAATAATAATAATAATAATAATAATAATAATAATAATAATAATAATAATAATATTATAGAAATTGTATATCAGCTTTTGTTTTAATACAAGTTTTAATTTTAGCTTCCAATTCACGAAATGCTTTCTTCTAATTTCCATTTAATTTTCTTAAAACTATTCTAGAAAATAACTTACAAAGAAAGTATGATGCATATTTATATTTATTAGTTCCTACCACCACTACCATAGCCGGTCAGGAAATACTAAATAAATATAAATATGCCTCATACTTCTTTGTAAGCTTATTTTTCTTAGCATAAGTTAGTGAGTGTATGAATGGAAATAAGAAGAAAATATTTCGTGAATTGGAAGCTTAAATTAAAACTTATAATAATAATAAAATAATAATAATAATAATAATAATAATAATAATAATAATAATAATAATAATAATATTAAAATAACAATAATATAAAGAATAATAATAAATAATAATAATAATACATCAATAATATAATATAATAATAATAATAATAATAATAATAATAATAATAATAATAATAATAATAATAATAATAATAATAATAATAATAATAATAATAATAATAATAATAATAATAATAATATCTTAAGAAAATTAAAATCACCGTCAATTTTACATACTTTTTGCAAGTTCTTTCTATTCTTCGAAATAATTCTTCATTTTCATAAGAAAATTTATTAAGGACTATTATAGAATAAAAAGAAGTTAAAGTCTGTAATATTATACTAATATTTCGCCTGTAAACTTCAGGCATGATCACGGTTAACTAACTATCTATAATGCAATTTGTAAATAATAAATTTCAAATTATAAAAAAATTAAAATTATTTTAAATTAATTTTGAAGTTTAAAAATATAATTTTGATTGAAAATCGTAAAAAAGGATACTTTATTTTGCAATTAGCTTTTGTCATGAAACTAGGTGTACCTGCCAAATACACTCAAATATCAAAAAACATTTAAGCATTCAATAATTTCATTAAATTTCACATTGATGTTCGGCTTAAGTTTTTTAATAGAAGGTATTCTGTTACACGAAGATAGTTGAAATTGCCAACTTGAAATAAGATTTTAAAACAAATAGCAATTTCAGCTGCAGGAGGGGGATTTGGGTTTCTTCGTGTAATGCTCCCATATTTTACACCTATTATATATACTATATATATATATATATATATATATAATATTATAGTATAATTTATATATTATATATATATTACAGATGGTATTTATCTATTGTGTCATACTTAGATTAATATTTACAATATAGAATAGGTATATTAGGAAAAAAAAAATAACGTATCGTATCGGTACGGTAGTATCGGCCATTTCTTTGGGTATAGGTATGGTATCGGTATCGGTTTAAATGGCCGATACTTGGCCGATACTTCTTACGTTTTTGGGTGTAAAAAAATTATGAGAAACTTTTTTAGATTAATAATTAATCTAGTTTCGATATATTATTAAATATTAGTACTAGATTATTTTTTTTTTCTCGACTTCTCGTTTTAACTTAGATTTTTAGCTTTCTCCCAACTTGGGATAATTTAGCGTAAACATTTACCTTATTTGAATAGCCATTATATATAATTTATACTGCTTTAGAGCTTTCAGAGCTTAATAAAGCTCAAAAATGATTTTTCTTTTTTTGTACGCAATTTCGTGAGTGTGTGTGATAGAGTGCGCGAGTGTTTTTAAACTTCTGGATTTTATTTCTATTTTAGATAGTGGACAATAACTATTAGCTATACATCGTTTTTAAAATTTCAAGTTTTTAATTTAGGCTTTGCGTGCGAATATATTTTTCCTCATTTCTCTTTGGTTTTTGTCTGTTTTTTGTCTTTTTTTTTTATTTTATTTTGTTTCTTTTTTATTTTTTTTTATTTTTTGTTGAGTAAAATTTAGAGCATTGATAGTAACCTACTCCTTATAACACGTTTCAAGAAGAATCATTTGAATCTCCTAACTCGATGTTCTGTGGCTTAAAACTTGTCTCCGTCTACTACAATATCTATGTGCTTCTTCAACGTTCTTCCTAACATAAAACAGATTTTTATGCATTTTGATTACTCTTTACTACTTCTCACGAAAAACTGTCATATCTATCTCATCCATAATACTGAGTCCATCTATTTAAGGGTGAATTTCAATGTACCATCGACACTGAATGGCAATGCGTTTCCTCTCATACTGATTTAGTGGGGAGGAAAGCCGAATTATTCAGGTATTCTCAAAACGATCTGCGTAGCAAATCTAAGTAAAAGAACCTACACACATTACCGGATCGTCCCCAACCAATTCCTTGAACACACTTGACCTATGGTTTCACCACTAGTCCTTCTCTATAAGTATAAATACACCCACCTTCGCCTCCTATCGGTAAATATCTAACCACAACTTATTTATCTCTTAATTTTTAAATTATCTTTCGTCTCCATGCGCTATGCATTCTGCCTAAGCGTTTTGTCCTCACGGCCACTTTAGATCGGGCCCTAATTAGGGTCATGAGTATGCTTCTACGCCAAACTATAATTGGGTAGTGAACTGCTTTAACTCTGAAGACTGCCATTCAGCTTCTGCCAGATAAAGTGGGAGCCGGTTAATCCGTTGATGGCGCTATCATGAGCAAGTCAGTTTCATCTTACGACTATCTTTTTCTCCCAAACCCATGAGTTCAATCTGTGCTCGTTCTCTGCTCAATTCAGGCTACAGAGCAGTGCGTATCGGATGTGGAAAAACTCTCCGTTTCTCCTATCACTCGTCTAATTTTCATTCAGCTAAGTAATCAGTTGCAGGGAACTCTTTCGACCAGCAAAGTGGAACTTATCATTAACGATAGTGCAGCTGACTCCTTGGCTCTTCCTATCTGACAAATCTTTCTGGCCTCTTGCCAAAAACATCTCTAACAAATTAAATCTGCTTTAAATCTACTTTTCCTCCTCTTATTCGCTCTGATGGTTCTGTTGCTAATACTCCAACTGAAAAGGCCAATCTCTTTCAGCTCCATATTTTCTCAACTCATACCACTGGACGATGTCCTTTCAATCTTTCTTCATCCTTCTCCCTCTCATGTGTCCTAGCCTTTACCTGTTGATTACATTATGATCGGTACATGGCTCCTGAAATCTGTATGAACGTTAGAGCAGGTGGCCCGGATTGCATTCCTCCCGAGTTTTGAGGGCAAGTGTGCTTCCATGCTGACCCCGTCCCCCTCGTTGTTCAACTATATCTTCTATGCCCAAATACTAGCACTTTCCCTCAGCTTTGGAAGCACGCGCATATGTCCAACCTATCCGAAAAAAAAGAAGGCCGCTCCGACCCTTCTAACTATCGCCCTATAGCTCTAGCTTGTGTTCTATCTAAGATCTTTGAACCCTTTCTCAACTCACTTCTTAGACCATCTGAAATCTCATTCCCTTTCTTCCCGAATAGCCATTACGGCTTTTCGACACTCGGAGGGGGTCTGTAACTAGTCGAATATAACTTTTCCTATTTACAGATTTATGGTTTTCCGCCTCAGGAACGTACGGAGAGACTCTTGCGTGGGTGGCGCTTAGACATATTCCAAAGCATCCTGACCGCGGCTATTGGGCAGGCGTCCACTGCTCTCCAAACTCCCCTTCTTTGGGTTTTCTGTCTTCTCTTTGCCTTACTTATGTCTAGCTTCTTTCAAATCGCTTTCAATATTGGCTGTTGATGATGGGACGATTTCTTCTTCTTTTTCAGTCAATAGTGGTGTTCCTCAGGGTTCTGATTTATCTCCTACTTTATTCCTTGCTTTTCATTAATAATCTTCTCACCTGCCCAATATAACTCTAATCCACATTTTGAGGTCATAACTTGACCCTTCATTTCTTCTAACTCAATTTCAATTCTGGATGTCTTTTTTTTATTTCTAGAATTGCTTCTCGTCTTAATCTTTTCCGATTCTACTCTCGCTGTCTGGATAGAATTTCAGGGTGGGGTCGTCTCAAACTTGTGAAATTCAAGTCTTTAAAACCCAACTTCTACAAAATTCCCTATTTAAGACACCTAACTTTCCTATACTATCTCTTTCGACGGTTCAATCGTCTCTTCCTGTTGACATATAAACATCCTTGGCCTTAACATAAACCAAAAAAGTCTTGGAAAACCTCACAGCACACTACGGTGCTGGTGGCCTCAAGGGAACTAGAATTCTGTTTAGACTGCCGAAGACTTTTTTCTCCTCTTCCAGTTTACTCCAGTATACAGGTTTCATCCGCCCTTATGGAGTACTGCTCTCATATCTGGGTAGTTACTGGTTTCATTCGGCTTCATTGGATAGGGTTACGAGTCAGAAGCCAAAAGCTTGTAAAAAACTTATCCTGTACTTTCCTAGTTCACTTACCCTCTACTCTTTGCGGCGCGATGGTTGAACTTTATTCCTTGTTCTTATAGGTTACCGTGAGCGTGCAAGGTTGCTCGGAGGGGAACCTCCACTCGCGTGTACCACCACCAACCTTTACGACGCCTTCGTAGCACAAAGAGTGCTGTGTCTGCGGAATGATGTATCTGTGTTGATATTTTAACTCCAGGCTAGTTCGTTCGCTGCGAGGCTTCCTTCTTTCCTGCCATCTCTGTTTTCTGTGGAATTCTCTTCCATCTTCTCTGATTTTCACTAACTCAATTTATATAGTCACTCACTTTAATCTGCGTCTGTGCTTCAGTTCTGCGTAACTTTGCGCTTGAACTGTAAAAGAAAAGAAAATAAATAAAAAGTTTCTTAATAAGAATTTATTAAGCTAGCTGAAACCCCACAAGAATGGCATCTCCGACGGGTGAACCACTTCTAGAATGAATTTAAATAGCATAACCGAGGAGCTTGCTCGCGTGACAAAAAAAAAAGATTCACAGAAGTGGAAACCACCTTATCAGCAATCCCTGGCAACAGAACTGATGGTGACGATGGTGGCTTTTCAGCAAATAAACATACTGAAGATGAAGAGGATTTGGATATGGTTGACAGTATCTATTCACTTAGTCAAAGAATCACACACCAAGGAAAAACACATACGAAAAAAAACGTAAGAGACACACACAGTCAACAAAGATCATTCAATCCTGCAATCAATGAAAGAGGAGATGAGGCTCAACGAAAACATGGAAATGCTGCCTACAGAAGAGAATCCTTTCATGTGGTGGCATGAAAATGGGCCAAGGTTTCCATTATTATCTGTGCTTGCCAAAAAAAATAATTATCACCCCCTCCCTCATCAGTGGAGAGCGAGCGTATTTTTAGTCGTAGGTGGGAATGTAAACACCCACAAAAAGGAACAGGCTTCGCCCAGATTACTAGTGAAAGCTGAATGTTTTTGCATCACAATTTCGGAATTTTTGAATTGAATGATATCAAACTTTATCTTAAAGGAGTATATTATTTCATTATGTCATGTTTGAGTAATAAGCGTTTTTTATTTTGATCTTTCAGCATGAACTTAAAGACATATTGTTTCTCTTCTGCATTTATTTTTTTCTTTTAATTGTTAGCTAATTAAAGAATCTTTCTTGTAAATTGTAATCACTAATCATGTTAAAATAATAAAAGCTAGTAGCTAAACCTTGTTAATACTTACTGGAAAATTGATAGTGACAATATTTTAGTTTGAATAACACAAACATAAAAAAGTTATTAAAACAATATTGCGATTTATTATTCCTAAACAGAAGATACTATTTTAATTTATAAGAATAAAATATACTTTGGGCCACTACCAAAGTATGGGTACGCAAGTATTGGTTAGACAATGTACAGGAATGCAATCCCTGAGTTGCCTACAGTACACAAATGTTCTATCTTATTATTGTGTATTATTCATTATTAATTAAAGTATCGTATCGGTATCGGCACTAAAAAAATAGAGTAATAAGTATCGGTATCGGTACCGGCCTCTTTTCTGGTATCGCTACATACTAAAATTATTATATATATATGTTATATATAATTAATAAGTATATATAAATACTTACCTAGTCATCATATAATATATTATATTATATACATACTAATATATATATATATATATATTACTATATTATATATTACTATATACTTACTAATTATACTACTATATATATATACAGTTATATATATAAATATATATATATATATATTATTATATATATATAATATGTATATATACTATATACGTCATATATATATATATATATATATATAAACTACTTGTATATATATATAAGTTAGCGCGGCGCTATGCTGTGTCGCCGGCATTTCACGTATTTGTGTGTGTGTGTGTGTGTGTGTGTGTGTGTGTGTGTTGTGTGTGTGTAGTGCTGTGTGTTGAGTGTGAGTAGGTGAGTGTACTGTGTGTGTTGTTTAGTGTGTGTATAGAGGGGTGTATTTGTGTGTGTGTGTGCTTACTTGAAACATGTGCCCTTAAGGAGACGTATTTTAATGAGGAATGAAAACACCAGATATATAAATATTTTTTATCTTAAAAGTTTGCAAACGTTCAGGAAATTTGTGTCCCATTAAGAGCCGCACGAAAAGTACAACAAATATGAATAATTTCAAATTGCAAAAATGTCAATTCTATCTTTATTTCTTCCTCTTATCTTCCTTTTGCTTCTTCCTACAGCACCACCACCACCATCATCACCACCACCACCACGACCACCATCACCATCACCACTATCACCACCACTACCATCACCACCAACATCACCAACCCCAACAACAAATACCACCAATATCAAAACTACCACCACCACCACCCCTACTACCACCACTACCACCACCACCACCACCACCACCATTACCAATACTACCACTTCCATTACCAGCACCACCACTACCACCACCAGAGCCACTACTATTACTACCACCACCAGTACCACTACCAGTACCACCACCACCACCATTACCATTACTACCACTATCACTATCACCTCCACCACCAATACCACCACCACCAGTACAACCACCACTATCATCACCACCACTACCACCACCACTACTACCACCACCACCTTCACCAATATCCCTATCATCACCAAAACCACTACCACCACCACCGCCACCACCACCACCACCACCACCACCACATTCAGCAGCACTACCACTACAACCACCACCACTACCACTACCACCACCAGTACAACCAACATCACCACCACTACCACCACCACCATCACCACCACCAGTACCACCACCACTATCACTACCACCACTACCACCAACACCACTACCATTATCACCACCACCACCAACACCACCACTACCACCACCACTATCAACACCACCATCATCACTACCATCACCACCACAACCACCACCATAGCCATCACCACCACTATAACCACCACTACAACTACCCACTACAAACCACCACAACCAGCACCACCACTACCAGTACCACCACCACCAACACTACCACTACCACCACAACCACCACAACCAGCACCCCCACTACTATTACTCCCACCACCACCACCTGCACCAACATTACCACTACCACCACCACCACCACCACCACTACTGGTGTCTTTTGCTAAAATTGAATTCTTCTCTCAACTTTCACCTCTAATTCCACTTTAGACAGCTTATCTCTCTCTCTCTCTCTCTCTCTCTCTCTCTCTCTCTCTCTCTCTCTCTCTCTCTCTCTCTCTCTCTCTCTCTTCTCTCTCTCTCTCTCTCTCTCTCTCTCATTTATGCCTAACATAGTAATATCATCTAAAGACAAAATTTCTTCTCTCTCTTAATTTAATACTAAGCGGGTCTTTCTGAATCCACCTTTCATGCTTAAAACTTGTTCTTCTGATCTCGAACCCACCTGTCTTTATTAACTATTTCTTCATTTCCTTTCAATTTCAAGTTTATATTCCTGCTGAAAAGTTAGTTCAATCAACCTGTCGAAAAAGGGACACATTCTCAACCCTCTAACGATCATCATACTTCATTAACTTCAGCCCTTTTTATATATAGTTTTCCTATCATTTTTCTTTTTACATGAAAATATGAAAATATTTTAAAAATTATTGTTTTTAGATCTTCAATATAACTCCCGTAAGAAAAGCTCATCTGATAATCTTAGTTCCCTTCTTTTTTATTACTTATTATGGTTTTCCACTTTTCGGCATTTTTTGTAAATCTTTTTATACGGTGCTGGTCATAGAGAAAACTTTCGATAGAGTTTGTAACAATGTTTTTAGTTTTTATTTTTCTCCTTCCAGTTTCAATTTTCTCACTGTAATCTTTTTTGATTTCTCTTGTTGTTATTCTGAAGCAGTTGTTGCAGACGGCCATTATGTTTAAACTGGTGATAATCACTGTTGTATCCCTTCCACAGCTCTTTCCTTACAATTCATTTACATCCTCTCATTCCAATTTATCTCTTATTCAGTTTTATACCGACGACTTTAGCCGCCATTACTCCTCTCATTTTCAAAGACATCTTAGCCAACATGATGATAGGAAAGTGGCCTTGAGGGGTGCCTAACCTGATCTTTCTCATATTTCAGAATTTCTCTGAGAAAATATGGATCTTTCAACTTCTCAAAAACGTAGTTTCTTCATCTTTCTACTTGACATTTCTTCCAAACAGTTATATAGAATCTTAAAAATATATACAATTTAAACAGACTTTGCTCGTTCTTAATATTCTTGGCGTTTATTTTAAGCATAAACCTCCTGGAAAGAATCACAATGTTTCTTTTACTAAATAGATTTCTAAGAGACTCGGTGTTCAGAGGTGCCTTCAAAATTTCTTCGCACCATTCCATTTGTGTTCCATTTTTTGGTGTATAATTCGTTCTTGTATGGAATTTGCGTCACACTTCTTTGGCGGCTCCACCCTCACAAATTTTCTTGAAAGGATAAAAGTTCATGCTTTCCCCCTATCAATTCTCCTGTTCTCACTAACTTTCTCCAATCAACAGGTGCATCACTCTTTTATAACATCGCTATTACATCGCTCTTCAAACCTCTTCAGTCACATAGCTCTTCTTTTAAGAAGAGCTCGTGCTACACATCATTCATCATGCCTATGTCCAGCTCCCTGACACCAAAGGTTAACCTCTCTGCTCCCGTATATAAGTTCTCCACTGGTAAAGTCTGGAACGCTCTACACAGATTTCTTCTTTCTTCACTTTCATTTATTTGCACAATTTCAGACGTTGTGTATCTAAACATGTCGGCCATTGATTTCTCTGGCTCTTCCTTTGGACTTTTCCCCTCATCTCTG
>JABUQX010118941.1:10000-12500 GCA_015478945.1 Trachelipus rathkii | reverse complement strand
TTTTCAATTTATATTTTTTAATTTATTTTCAAATTTTTATTATTTTTTATTTATTTTTTAATTTATTTTTTTTGTTTCATTTGCTTAAAACATTTTGTTTTTAGTAAAATTTTTATACTTTTTATGTCTATAACGCAAAAAATTTGCGTTTTTACGCACCCTAAAGATCAGTAAATCAAACCACCCTACCCTCCTCACCCCACTCGTGATCTATTGATCTATTGATCCATTGATTCGTCATATTTTGTATAAAATAACACAAAACTTTTATTCTTTTTATGTTAACTTAAAAAATTAGCGTTTATACACACACTAAAGCAGTAAATCAGTAAATCAGTAAATCATTTCGAGTATCATTTTGGATAAACATAACTTAAAATCAAGTTCTTTATACACTCACCAACGAATATATGCTAACGTAACAAAGTTTTCACATTAATAAAGCTAACATAGCATCACCTGAACTAAGAATATAATGTACAATGCCAAACCTAACACACCTTAAGCACGAATAAACTGTTAACATTAACAAAGTTTTCACATTAATAAAGCTAACGTAGCATCACCTGAACTAAGAATATAATGCACAACGACAAACCTAACACACCTTAAGCACGAATAAACTGTTAACATTAACAAAGTTCCACACTTAACAACAGTAAAGTAACTAACATAGCTTACAAAAACGTAACCTATTCACACTTTGTCAAGCATATCTCTAACATATCAATGTTAATTTTACATTAACATGGTAATATTTAAAAAAAAATTATCATACTGATCAACGAATATATGCTAACGTAACAAAGTTTTTACATTAAAAAAGCTTACTTATCATCACCTGAACTAAGAATATAATGAACAACGACAAACTTAACACACCTTAAGGAAGAATAAACTGCAAACATTAATCACGTTCCATACTTAACAACAGTAAAGTAACTAACATAACATATAAAAACGTAACCCATTCACACTTTGTTAAGCATATCTCTAACATATCAATGTTAATTTTACATTAACATGGTAAAATTTAACAAAAATATATCATAACCTTGTCTAATTATCATACAGACCAACGAATATATGCTAACGTAACAAAGTTTTTTACATTAACAGAGTAATATTTAAAAAAAAAATTTATCAAAACCTTACCTAACTATCATAATTCCCAACGAATAAATGCAAACACAACAAAGTATTATCCAAACATAACATAAAAATAAGTTCTTTAAATAAAATATCATAGTAAAGTGTAATAGTTTACTGATCCTAAAGCAGTAAATCATTAAATCAGTAAATCAAACCACCCGCCCCGTACACTCCCCCCCCCCCCACCCTTCCATGATCTATTGATCTATTGATTCAGGTTACATTTCGAGTATCATTTCGGATAAACATAGCATAAAAAAAAGTTCTTTATATACTAACCAACGAATATATGCAAACGTAACAAAGTTTTCACATTAATAAAGCTAACATAGCATAACCTGAACTTAGAATATAATGTACAATGACAAACCTAAAACACCTTACGCACGAATAAACTACTAACATTAACAAAATTCCATACTTAACAACAGTAAAGTAACTAACACAGCTTACAAAACGTAACTTATTCACACTTTTTTTAAACATATCTCTAACATATCAATGTTAATTTTACATTAACATGGTAATATTTAACAAAAATTTATCATAACCCTGTCTAATTATCATACTGACCAACGAATATATGCTAACGTAACAAAAATTTTTACATTAACGTAATAATATTTTTTTTAACAAAAATTCATCATAACCTTACCTAACTATCATAATCCCCAACAAATAATTGCTAACATAACAAATTTTTATCCAAACATAACATAAAAATAACAAACTTTTATCCAAACATAACAGAAAAATAAGTTCTTTGAATAAAATATCATAGTAAAGTGTAATAGCTTACTGATTTTAAAGCAGTAAATCAAACTACCCATCCCTCCACTTCCCTCCCCACCCACCCTTCCATGATCTATTGATCTATTGATCTCTTGATTCAAGTCATATTTCGAGTATCATTTTGGATAAACAACATAAAAATAAGTTCTTTATATACTGACCAACGAATATATGCTAACGTAACAAAGTTTTAACATCAATAAAGCTAACATATCATAACCTGATCTAAGAATATAATGTACAACGACAAACCTAACATACCTTACGCATGAATAAACAGCCAACATTAACAAAGTTTCATACTTATCAAAGGTAAAGTAGCTAAAAGGACATACAAAACTCAGTGCCCTTATGTAACCGCTTACACCCCACCTTCGGGGTACCCCGAGATGGGTCATCATGCATCTCTCTGGGGGTGATCTCCAAGTAGTGGGGCTCGTAGCTGAAAATTGTTCGGTTATGTATAGTAAAGATTGAGATTATGTTGATAAGTGAGTGCATTCGTGAAAACTTTTGTATAAACATGAAAGTATCCTTAATGATAAGGCTACAGTGT
>JABUQX010118940.1:22500-28068 GCA_015478945.1 Trachelipus rathkii | reverse complement strand
CGGTATGCTTCGTTCGAATCGTTGGGTGTTTAACCGTTTCGCATTTGTCGTGAAACGCTTTCGCGTTTTCGTGCGCCGCTTCAGTTTCAAGTTTCCTGCTTCGATATCACTGCTTTGAAACTCGATACTTATTTAAATCATAGAAGTGTGGTTGGAACCCCTGATGGGGCTACACGACATTCTTCTGGGGTGCTCCTGGGTTACAGGAGCACCCGAAAAAAGTCAAAGAACGCCGACATGGGCACAACATGCTAGTTGTAACAAATTTGCAATAATAGGACGAGAAAAAATTTCACTCGTGCCAGGACTCGAACCATCGACAACAGTGTTACCGTTAGACAATGTACAGGAGACTCTACCACTATTGCGATCCGCTTTCCCAGAAAAAAAAAGCATTTGGGAAGTTTTCAAATTTCCTGCTTCGATATCACTGCTTTGAAACTCGATATTTATTCAAATCCATAGAAGAGTGGTTGGAACCCCTCCTGGTGCTAAACGGCATTCTGCTAGTTTGAACCCGTTACAGGGTAAAAAAAAATGTGTGCAAAATGACGCTCCTACTACTATGCTTGTTGCGACAAATTTGCAATAATACGACGAAAAAAAATTTCACTCGCGCCAGGACTCGAACCATCGACAACAGCGTTACCGTTAGACAATGTACAGGAGGCTCTACCACTTTTGCGATCCGCTTTCCCAGAAAAAAAAGCATCTGGGAAGTTTTCAAATTTCCTGATTCGATATCACTGCTTTGAAACTCGATATTTATTCAAATCCATAGAAGAGTGGTTTGAACCCCTCCTGGTGCTAAACGGCATTCTGCTAGTTTGCTCCCGTGTTACAGGAGCAACCAACTAAAGTCAGGCCACGCCGACATGGGCACAACATGCTTGTTGCGACAAATTTGCAATAATAAGTCGAAAAAAAATTTCACTAGCGCCAGGACTCGAACCATCGACAACAGCGTCGCTGTTAGACAATCTACAAGAGATTAAACCACTATTCCTATCTGACACCCCAGAAAAAAGGTATTTCGTTACATTTTTTCAGTTTCCTGCTTCGATATCACTGCCTTGAAACTCGATACTTATTTAAATCCACAGAAGGATGGTTGGAACATCTTCTGGGGCTACACGGCATTCTTCAGGGGTGCTGATGGGTAACAGGACCAACCCCAACCAACCAAGGTCAAGGAATGCCGACAGGCACACAACATGCTTCTTACGACAAACTTGCAATAAAACGAAAAAAAATTTCGCTCGCGCCAGCACTCGAACCATTGACAACATCGTCACCGTTAGGCAATATAAAGGAGGCTCTACCCCTAGTCCGATTCGCTCCTCTAGAAAAAGAACGCATCTCGGAAGTTTTCAAATCTCCTGATTCAATATCACTGCTTTAAAACTCGACACTTATTTAAATACACAGAAGTGTGATTGGAATCTCTGCTGGGGATACACGTCATCTTCTGGGGTGCTCGTGAGTTACAGGAGCAACCGACCAAAGTCAAGGAACGCCGACATGGGCACAAAATGCTTGTTGCGACAAATTTGTAATAATAAGACGAAAAAAAATTCACTCGCACCAGGACTCGAACACTCGACAACGGCGTTGCCGTTAGACAATGTAGAGGTGGCTCTACCAATAGTTCGATCCACCTCCCCAGAAAAAGAAGACATCTCGAAAATTTTCAAATCTCCTGCTTTGATATCACTGCTTTGAAACTCGATACTTATTTAAATCCACAGAAGGATGGTTGGAAACCCTGCTTGGACTCATTTTTCAAGGGTGTTCATGTGTTACAGGAGCAACCGACCAAAGTCAAGGAACGCCGACATGCGCTTAATAGGCTTGTTGCGACAAATTTATATGAGAATATATATATATATATATATATATATATATATATATATATATATTTATTTATATTTAATATTTATATATATATATATATATATATATATATATATATATATATATATATATATATATATATATATATATATATATATATATCTTTTTATATATATATATATATATATATATATATATATATATATATATATATATATATATATATATATATATATATATGAGAATAATTTTTTTTTTTTGCCGTCTTAAAATTGAAAAATTTTCCAAATGTAAATTTGTGTGTTTTTTTTTCCTTACATGAGATCTTAAAAAATTTGTGTTTTTTTTTCCTTACATGAGATTTTAAAAAAAAATTCATTAAAAAAATACAAGCAGATTTTTTTATTTTTTTCGTGCCATCCCTGCATATAAACGTGTAAACAAACTGACGTTTATATTAAATGTTTTGGTAGAACGTAAGGTGATGTCAGCCATGGTTGACTATTTTCTGTTCAAAAATTTTGAAAGTACTTTTCAGAGATTGTAATTTTTTTAAAAAAACAAATTTTGAAATAAAGTGTCTAAATAAAATGTATTACCACACTAAATTGGAATATTTAAGTGAAAAAAAAGTGAAATATCTTGAAAATTAAAGATTTTATGGCAGTTTTTGTTGAAATTTTAAAGAAAGTTGTTTCCTACATCCCCAAAAAACGAACATTTTTTTTTTGTTTTTTTTTTTCATAAAATTAAAGACACCATAGTTGTTCATCAAAAAAATATTTACTTTTATCGGTTTGGAATAGTTGAGATTTTGCTATGAAGTCTGTCCTTAAACACAATTATTATATAAGCATATCTAAATATATGATTATAGATAAATATATTGCTGAACCAAGTTGTCTTTGAACCTACAAGCTATCCGGGAGAGAGAAGCTGCAGTATGACAAGGAATGAACTGGGGATTGCTACTGTCGTCAAGCCTTTCGATGGAAAGGGATACAGTGATTCGCGTTTGCTTAAAGTGGAAGTGGTGGAGGATTGTTGGGGAATGAAAGAACAACTGAGAAGAGTTTTGGGAGAGAACCAGCTCTCACCTTTCGCTAAGTCACGTGAGAAAAAGTATTGCATCCCCATTGCTTTGATAAAAGAGTCGTTGAAGAGACCAACAAGGATGATGTTGAATGCGAGGGTGAGCAGAGGATCGACCTCGTTTCGCGCTAGTCTGAAGAGGAATGGTGACGCCAAGGAGAATTACAACGCGGTCAGAAGGATACAGAAGTACCGCAATATGCAAGAAGTAGGTGAAAAGATGGGATATAATATTCAATTCAAAGAAATGCTACAATTCAAATACAGGAGAAAAATTAAACAAGATTTCAGAGTTATGATCGATCAGTTTGATTGATCAGGAGCAGGAAGGTGTTTGGCATTATGGAAGAGTTATCTAGAAGAAACGAAATTGAGGCGTCACACGCGAGTAAGCTCAATTTACACTAACTATTATATAATGATGTATAATGTATAGTTATTATCAATCTAAATAAGATACTTGACCGCCTAAACAAAGTTGTCTTAATCCACAATAATAATAATAACACATAATAATTAATAATAATAATAATAATAATAATAATAATAATAATAATAATAATAATAATAATAATAATAATAATAATAATAATAATAATAATAATAATAATAATAATAAAATAAGAGTTTATTGAGTGACCTGTGATCCTAATAACGTTTGAGTAAAATTATGATAATTAAAATAATAAGTATAATAATATAATAATAATAATAATAATTAATAATAATAATAATAATAATAAATAATAATAATAATAATAATAATAATAATATAATAATAATAATAATAATAATAATAATAAAATATATAATAATAATAATAATAATAATAATAATAATAATAAAAATTAATAATAATAATAATAATAATAAAATAATAATAATGAATATAATAATTAAATTTAAATTAATAAATAATAATAATATATATTAATACTAAAAATAATAATATAATAATAATAATAATGAATAATAATAATAATAATAGATAATAATAAAATTAATAATAATAATAATAATAAAATAAAAATAAATAATAATATAATAATAATAATAATTATAATCTATAATTTATAATATAATTTATAATTATAATAATAATAATAATTAATAATTCATAATAATAAGGTAAATTTATAAATTATAATTTAATCTATATATATATTAATTAATAATATAATTATAATTTAATCTATAATTATAATTATAAATTTATAATTATAATTTAATTATAAAATATAATAATTAATAATAATAATAAGTAATTATAGATAATAAATAATAATTAATAAGAATAATAATAATACGATAATTAATAATTAATAATTAATAATATAAGAAAGAATAATAATAAATTTTACATTCAAATCGAAAATACTTATACTCTCAATATAATTTATTACATGCTCTATGGGAATTTATAATTTTTGCCTGTGCTGAGACGCAATTCACCCCCACCGTAAGAATAGACATTATACATCTGAGTTTCTTGCCAACTTAATTATGTGGAAAAAAGCAATCCGCAGCTTTTTCTGACGTCGTAAAATATCATGTCGCGAGTGGTTTTCTGTGTCAGTCGTCATTGTTTTTATCGGAAATTACAAACGACAATACAAATTACAAAGAGTTGACTAATACTTTAAATATTAGGATTACAGAATTTTGATATTGACTCCCATATCTGATCATTGTTGAATATAAAAACCATACTATTTTTGGGATTTCCAAATTGAAAAAGTTGAATATATTTTTTCTGATACATCCGATCTGAATGAAAATCTTTATGAACATTTTAGTCAGAGGAAATACACATTATTGTAGATAGCTACGTTGTTTTTTTTTTTTTGTTTTTCTTTTTTTTTTTTTTTTTGTAAATGCCATAGTTTCGTATTAATATTTGGCAAAAAAAATAAAAAAAAAAATATTTTTCTGAAAAATTAAAAATTGGAAGTCCCGGCAGCTTATCCTAAAACTTGGGTTGCGAAATTGGTTTAAAACTACAAACTTCATAGGCTCAATAAACCTTACAATAGGCTACAGGAAAGGAATACATTGTTGAATCCTGGTACATTTTAGGTGCGGAAAATTTATATATAATATAATACATAAGAAATATATATATATATATATATATATATATATATATAGTATATACTTATATAATTATAATATATATAATATATATATATATATATATATAATATATATAATATAATATATATATATAATATATATATATATAGATATATATATCAAAAAACTAAAATGCGACAGCGAAAAAGAAAACATTTTTGGAAATCCCGTAAAATTTTACATAGAAAAATGTAAAAAAAAAAAAAAAAAAAAAATTATTGTAATAATTTATAGTAATATGATTATAGAGCCTATTAAGAGACCTTTTATTGGTTACTCGTTAAAAATAAATAGACTTTTCTATTAAATTATGCTTTTTTTTAAATATAAGGATACCCTAAAGTGACCGGCACCGGTGGCAGGATCGTCTCTCGCCTTCCGGGGAACTACGGAGTAGGACTAATCACCCCCCCCTCCGGGAGGGTCTCCGTGAAACCCCCGGCTCTTTGGTATTTGGGTGTCGCGGGAGGTCCTCCGCCCCTCCCCTAC
>JABUQX010118940.1:0-20000 GCA_015478945.1 Trachelipus rathkii | reverse complement strand
TATGAAAATATACTTTAACAAATTTACTCATCGGAAACTCATTGATCCTTAAGGAAGCACAAGACTAATATAAATTTATAATATAACGAAATGTTCAACTTTTAAATATCTTTAAAATGTTTAAAAATGTATAATTCAAACATAGTTTCTTTTGTCACTTATTAAAATTGTTAGTTCTATTAAAATTTATGCTGTAATTAATTTATATGATATCTATATTATTTAGGTTTGTTAAAAATTCTTAAACATTATGTACGCCCACTTAAAATATTTGTAATCTTAACGTTAAATTATAATAGTATTTATAAATTAAAATATTTAATAATAATAAAAATAAAAGATTAAAATATGTAAATAAAGAATAATAACTTGTGTCAGTTGTCATGAATAAGTAATTATTAATGTATTCAATCGTAACAATATTGTTAAATTAATTGCATAAAATACATAAATGAAGTTCGAAAGAATTTTAAAATAATAATAATAATATCAATTTTACTATAATAATAATAATAATTAATAAAATATGAAATAATAAATGATAATAATAATATAATAATAATAATAATAATATAAAATCATTAATAACAATAACAATAATAACAATAATTGAGTTAATAATACAATTAATTAACAAAATAATTAATAATAATAATAATAACCAAAGTAATAATTCAGAATAATAATAATAATAATAATAAATAACGTTGCTAATAATATAATTATCATTAATGAATAAAATAATATAATAATAATTAATTATTAAATTAATATTAATAATAACAGAATAACATATTATAATGTATTATACTGAAAAGAAATCAATGACAATATTAATAATAATTAAAATAAAATAATATAATATAATAATAAAATAATATATATAATTTAATAAAATAATAATATAATAATAATTAGATAATAATAATATAAGAATAAATAATAATTAATAATAATATAATAATAATAATAATAATAATAATAATATAAGAGTGATAATGATAAAATACATTACCATGGTAATAATTAATGATAATGATAATGAAATGATAATGATAATGATAAAAATGATATATAATAATTAATAATATAATAAAATAATAATTATAATAATAATATAATTAAAATAATAATATAACATTGTATAATATAATAATAATAATAATAATAATATACGATAAAATAATAATAATAATAATAAAATAATAATAATAATAATTTAAATAATAATAATAAATTAATAATATAATAATAATAATAATAATAAAAAATAATATTAATAATAATAATAAATAATAATAATAATAATAAATAAAAATAATAATAATAATAATAATAATATTCCATAAAATATGACAGTTGTACTTACTAACGGCCATATATTAAGAAAATAAATATAATAATTAATTAATGAATTATAATAATAATAATATTAATAATAAATAATAATAATAATAATAATAATAATTAATATTTAATAATCAATAATAATAATAATAATAATAGTAAATAAATAATAAATCGATAATATAATAATAATAATAATAATAATGATAATAATAATAATAATATATAAATAAGAATAATCAATAAATAAAATATATAATAATAATAATAATAATAATAATATTATAAAATATAATAATAATAATAATATAATCATAAATTAAATATAGAAGTAATGTTATAAATAAGAATTATTGTTTGATCTGATCAATTAGACAATTGCAATAAAAATAATAATTAATGAAAATAATATAATAATAATAATAATAATAATAATATAATAATAATAATAAATAAATAATCAATAATAATATATAATAATAATAATATAATAAATAATAATAATAATAATAATAATAATAATATAATGATGAACATTGAACATGTATCAATAGGAATTCTTAATAAAGAAATGACAATAACAATACACCAGAATCTAGAAATAAATTATAATAATAATAATAATATAATAATAATAATAATATAATAGATAATAAAAATAATAATAATAATAATAATAATAATAATAAATAATTAATTAATAATAATATAATAATAATAATATATAATAATAATTAAAAAAATAAAAATAAATATAATAAATAATTAATAAATAATCATAAATATAATAAATAATAAAATAATGATGAATAATATAATAATAAATAATAATAATAATAAAGATAAATAATTAAATAAATAATTAAAATAATAAATATGAATTAATAAAATTATAACTCAATAATAATAATAATAATAAGAATAATAATAATAAAATAATAATAATAAATAATTATAATAAAATAATATAATAATAATAATAATAATAATTAAATAATTTAATAATAATAATATAAAATAATAAATAATAATAAAAAGAAGAATAAGAAAAAAATTAATAATATAACAATAAGCAAAAGCCAAGGAATAATAATAATAAAAAATTTTAGACTAACTTAAACAATATAATAATTGATAACAATAATAATAATAATAATGAATAATTAATAAAATAATAATAATTAAAATAATAATAAAATAAATATAATAAAAAAAATATAATAATAATATAATAACAATAATATAAATAATATAATAATATAATAATCAATAATAGGTAATAATAATAATAATTAAAAAATAATAATGGATAATATCAATATAATAATAATAATAATAATAATATAATAATAATTAATAATAATAATAATAAGATACTAGCCATGGGAACAGACGTCCATAAAAAAAATAATAACAAACTCAGAATCAAAAAGAAAAAAAAACAGGTCTTGAAATTTATTTAAAAAAAATATCATTATATTACATTAAAACAAAGAGGAATTTTTAAGCTCGTGTTAAAGCAGTTTTTTTTTTTTTTTTTAAAACAATAGAGGTCTTATTAGCCTAAACAACCTAGGATAGATAGTTATTATGCCCGTCGTTTATGTTGTATTTTTCTAGGTTTAACTGCATCGATAAATATATACTGTCTTTTTCTCTTAACGTTCCTGTCTTTTTCTTATTGTCACATTTTCTTTAACTCCTATGTGGATTATATTAGAACTGCAAAATAATATAAGACTTTGTCTGCAACTTTCTGCTTTTTCATTCTTGATATAAACTCAATCATAAAAATTGTGTTTTTTAATTTATTACTCTTCCTCTGAGTTCTATTTATGAGCTACAGAAATATAACTACCTTTGTACATCGTCAACAGAGGGAAATGTCTCTTTACTGTTGACGTTAATTTAAACTCTAGAGAAGAGAGAAAGAATTGCTTTACTGTTTTTTTTATATTTATTTTTTAATTTTAATTTCTTCTATGATGGCTTTGGGTCTAACTTAAAACTCAATTATTATATTTTATTTAAAATATTTGTTTTTTCTTTATTTATTTTATTATTTTTATTTATTTAATTATTATTTTTATTATTTTTTTATTATTTATTTTATATACTATTTTTTTATCGTGTATACTTGAGCAAAAGCTTAAATATTGATAAACCAAGGCGTTAGAATGTTTGCTTTTGGTTTTTTACTTGTTCGGAAATTGAAAATGTAAGACCTATTTTTATTATATGTAGAACCACAACATTACACACACCCACCCACACACAAACACAACACACACACACGACACACACACACACATACACCAACACACACACTGGTGACACTATATAACCACATTCACGTATGATATGACCTTATAACACACAAAGTCAATATGAACACTAACATTTAGCATAGACACTGTAATTTACACTTATAATACACATCTAGGTTCTTCACCATACACACACAGGATTTACTTACACTATAACAAAATTCACTATTAAGGAGTTACTATCACATTTTTCACCTTATGACATACAAGTTTTCCATAGACACTTACATTTATCCATAGATAACATCTCACACACAGATATTATATATATTACTTAACCTGACAAGATTGATCTTACCACTACACATCAGATATATTATTAGAATACTTATACACATACACACAGGATTACATTTAACTTAATACACACACACAGATTTAACTATTTATTTTAACACTTGTACAAAACTATAATACACATAAAACAACAACGTATATAATCAGCATATACTATATAACATACTAACACATATATATTACCCTATACGCACATTGATCATCTCACTATATAATACGATCCATATATATAATTAATTATCATTATATACATAATATATAATATCTATATAATTATATAAATTTATATAATTTAAAATATAATAATAATATATACTTATTTTATAATGTTTTAAATATAATAATATCTATAATATACTAGTATATACTATATACTAATATTATTATATTATATACTATCAAAGATTTTCCAATAAGAATATAATCATAATAACTTTTATATATATATATAATATTATAAATTTTCAATAATAAAAGTAGTATATTATATATGTTTGTCTTTATTAGAAATCATTAATTAAAACTATTATCTTATATATATTATATGAACTAAAAGTAAATATTATATATAATATCTTGTATTATAATTAACTTATTGTTTATAAAAATATTTTATTAATTAATTACTAAATAGTATTTATAAAATAAACTTATATTTATAAAACTATAATATAATAAATTTTATATATGATATATAATAATATATAATCGAAGATTAAAAATAATATAACGATTATTTTTAAACATGTAATTCTATATTAATAAAGCAATAATATAAAATATCATAGACCTACAGGAAAATATGGGAATTTAAAGAAAGACTACTCCATCATCTATCATAAGTAATCACCCCTCTATTTAAACACTCATAATATATATATAATAGCTAATTATATATCGAGTGCTAGGTTTTATTATATTATTATACTATACTTAGATATATATTACTTACTATATTGTACGATATTTTAAACAGTCTTATTTAAGTCACATGTAATATATAAATATAAATGAAATATATGTATTAAAAATATAAACTCAAAAATTAAAGTTATATCTTTCATTATACTGTAATATAATCATATAAATAATCAAGAAACATGTATTTATTTTAAAAATCTAATTTATACTAATATGAATTATTATTATATTTTATTAATAAAAAAACTTATATTATTTATCATCTACATTTATGAATTATTTAATTATTACACTTATCGATATTGTAAAATGGCTACAATATAAAAAATATTATTTTGTGCAAAGTAATTTGTCTTGAAGAATAAATCTGCCGGGGTTTTCTTTTTCCATTATATATATATAATATATAAAATCTTTAATGTAAAAAATTGACAAATCCATAATACAGACCGATGAAATTTCACAACAACAACGATCCCTAACCCTGACGATCCGAGCTAGTGCTTCCAGCCATTTTTTACCGGACAGACTGAATCATCTCTCCTTGCCATTCATACATGGAGTAATAATTTTATTAGTTGTTGATTCAGTAGCGAGTACTTAAGAAATAAGTACTACGTATTGGATAGTTAGTGCTACAGTAAATAAAATATTGCGTGGAGCGCAAGGAATAACGGCTCCCTTAATATGAGTTGCGTCATTTTTTTAAATCCGTTGTATATTTTTTAGGATTTTGGTAGTTAAGTTTCTTCTGGTTGTCTGTTTACGTATAATACATTTTTCTTATATTACTTTTGATGTCTTCTCTTTAAATTAAATTTCTAATATAGTTATATTTCTCTAATATAAATGTATATTAATTGAGTTTTTTATAAAATAAGATAAATGTTCAACATAGCCTTGTACCTTTTTCTCACCATGGCCGTGATACCCACTAAACTTGTACTTACTGATATACTATATATATATATATATAATAGCTAATATAATCAATTATACATTAATGACTAATTATACATATTTTTTGTCAGTATATTAATATAAATTTTATATATATATATATTATAGTTAGATATTAATTATATATACCTATATATTATTATATTATTAGATGAACTAGTGTATATTATATATAGTATACTTAAATATATTAATATATTAACCAATACCAGTTCAAAAGCTATTCCTATAGACAAGAATCATTTTATTATATTTTATAAAGATATTTCAAACTGAAACATTGCTGGATTCGTAATATTCTACTTTAAGTATGACTAATAGTATAGTAAAAAAAGGAATAATATTGATATTATATATCCTTATATTGTTATGTATCAGATTCAGGGAAGTATATATATTATGATATAATTACTTATATATCGTATTAATGATACTACTCTTTAATATTATATGTTAGTAGTATATTAGGTATCTATATATGAGAGTAAATTATTTTTAATTATAGTCTTATTATTGTAGTAAATAATATTTTATATAAATTCGTATTAGTTCTATATATTTTTATAATAATCTTATTATTTTAGTAAGCATATATTGTTATTTTAGATATATATATTATATTATATATTTTTTATTATCTTTTTAAGTACTCATCAAACTTAATATTTTTATATAATTACTAATATTCATTTTAAGCTTATTATATTACGTATTAGCTCTAACCATATATATAATTTATATATATATACTTGAGTATTTGTATTAAAATGATTGATTATTTTATTTTACATATATAGTTATAATATACTTCAATTTTCAAAATAAATACTTTAAACAAAAGAAAATATAATAAATATTATTAATTTTACACTAGTAATATAATTAATAATATTAATTATTAAATTCACTATATCATATATTAAGCTAATCATACAGTGATATATAATATATAAACTCTATACTATAAGTACTAATGACTCCTACCACCCGCAAATGGCATGCCAATCCTAGTCATAGCGCGCTGGGTGTACGGTTACCCTAGTCCGCTCTCACCTAGTACTTCTAGCCTAGCATATGATATGAGTAGCGCATATGAATATATATATATTATAATATATCTGATGTTTTAATAATAATCGTACTAGTAATTATTATTCCGACTCTATATATATATATACGTTATCACGTACGCCTCGCATAGCTAGATAGTATATTATCAGCATGCCTCTATAAGGCGCTAATTATATATTACATAGACGCGTCCTTAATACCTTCACCCTCAGCGTAGCAGCTTACGCTATATAAGAGTACGCCTAATTAATTCCTATATCATATCAGAGAGTACCCGTATGATAAATAGATTATATAAATATATATATTATATATATTATATATATATTATATTATATATATATATATATATTTTATTTAATATATAATCTAGTATACTTATATATATATATATTATTAATATATATATATAATATATTATATATTATATATTATATATATATATATATAATTAATATATATTATTAATATATAATAAGGCTATATATTATATATATATTAATTTTATATTTATAAATATTGTTATAATATATATATATATATATATATATATATATATATATTAGTTTTTTATTAATTTATATATATATATATATTATATATATTATATAATATTTATATATAATAAATGTATATATATTAAAATGTTGTAATGTTTTAGGCTGTAGTATATATATATATAAATATATATATATATATATATATATATATGTATTAGTTATGTATAAGTACTGTATATATATAGTAGTCTTATAATTAGGTATATATATATTATATAATATATATATATAAATATATATATATATATTGGATATATATATATATATATATAAATATATATATAATATTATATATATATATATATATATATAATATATATACTTATATATAATATATGGGCGTAGGCACGGGTGCAGGGTGGATGGCACTTCCCCCCCCCCCCGTAGAGTACATACCGTAATAGGGTGGAAATAAATAAAAACTTGATCTTTATATGCTTGCCAACACGTTTTTAGAAGATGGGTGCTTAATTAGTTATGATAAAGCTGTAATTGAGGCCGATAATGAGTAATACTAACAATTTAGACTTACATTTTTAATAGTTTAATGTTGGTTTTTGCATATTTTTACAATTGGGAGCATTATATATCAACGTATTGTAGGCGTGTTTCTTTTTAATTACAGCTAGCTTCTTTTTGAACCAGTATTCCCCTGGAACTTCCTGGCTCAGTTATGTCTAAGATGATGACCAGTGTTTTGGCAGGCTAGATTAATCGTCTAGATCTGGCTATAAATATTATATTATTTATTATAACTTTATTATTATATATTTAAAGTTATATATATATAATAATAACTAATAATATTAATATTGTTTATATATATGTAGGCGGTATCAATGAAACCAATTAGACGCCATCAGTATATAGTGGCATATCTGAATCATCAAAGTATATGTAAATCCACTTAAAAGCTAATATATAGTAATAATATATATATATATATATAATGATATTATATATATATATATATTATATATATAGTGTATAACCAATGACCTCAAAAATAGTTATTAATAATTGTATAGCATCTCTAAATATGATATATATATATATTATATATTGATATATATATATTATATATATTATATATATTATAATATATATATATAAAATATATAAATAATATATATACTATATATATATAGTTAATCAAATTAGTAATATATATATTATATATATTTATATTGTGACAAGATTGATGACGGCCCGTACTAAATATCATATATATGATTATTGTATATCATGTATGTCTAGCGTTCGATAAACCCGATAACTCATAATATTCATATCTATACTAAAATGTAACAATAATCATGATACCATATCAATAATATATAAGTTTTTGAAGATATCAAAAAGGGCTAATATTTTAGCAAATTATAATATAAGTATATTTATAGTGGTAATACTCAATATAAATATTATCGAATATATATATGTATAATGTAGTAATATAGTGTATATTATGTAGCTTATTGATTACTGGTAAATAGTGTTATGTATTGAGTGTGATGTGATGTGAGTATATATATATATATATATATATATATTATTAATATATATAATATATAATAAATATATATAATATATATATAATAAATATATATATGTTATACTGTATATATATTATATTATATAGTATATATATATAATATATTATATATATTAATTATATATATATATATATATTATATAGTATATATATATATATTATATAATTAGTATATGTGTTATTATGTATTTAGCTCAACCTGTGCCCCCTAAATAACCCTACCTACGCCCAATATTATATATATAGATATAAATTTAGTTAGTATATTATAATATATATATATATATAGGTGTTATTAATATATATATATATAGTGAAGTGTATATATATGAGTACGATATATTAGTGTATTATTATTCTCTATAATAAATAATAATAATAATAATGGTCATAATAATAAAGTATAATATTTAATAATAATACTAATAAATTATTATAATATAAATATTATATTAAATATATATAATATATTAATATATAATAATATATATTATTAATTTAATAATTATAATTATAACGCTAATTAATGTATGTAAAGTGATTGACGTCAGGTATATTTATGATGTAATATTAGTTATGTGGTTAATTATGTCATATGTATTAATATAGATATATATGTGACTGTGATATAATTTATATATATAATATATATATATATATATATATAATTAGTATATATATATATACATATATAATATATATATATATATATGATATTATTAATGTGATTTATATTAATAGTTTATTGCATACTATATAAATTAATAAAATATATAGGCTAATATTGAAAATATATATTGTAAATATATATAATAATAATATACTATAACTTAAATAGTATATATATATTATAATTAATAAAAATAAATAACTGTCTTTTAATAAATTATTATAACAGATTATGTGTATATAAGATAATATTGTGTATTAGTGTATATAATATATGATTAGTTTAGTACATATATATATAATATATATTATATATATAATATATATATATTTATATATATAATATTTTTATGTGTTTGCTTGTTATTATACATTATATATACTATAGTAGTATATAATACGTGAGTCATATTGTTGAGGTGTATTCTAATAATATATACGCAAGAATCAATCGAGCCATGAATTGTATTAATAACCATAAATTACGAAAATAATAATAAAAAACACAATTACTAAATGTTTAAATAAATTATACGCTATTGTTATGCACAACATTGTCGGGAGTAGTGTGTCGATGGTCTAATATTATAGGGTAAAATTCAAATGACAGTTTGGACTGCAGCCTGCCTTAGTGCGCTCTCGCACGACAGACAACACTTTTTAACTTTTTTGTTGTGGGTGTGCATGGTGTATTGTGTGAGGCATAAAGAACGATATCAAACCAATTCACCCACTCTACGTATCTGTTCTATTGAAAATTTGTATGTATAGGGTCATTTTACCTTGTAAAGCTACTGGTTCAAATATAAATGTTCTGCAACGAAGATAAATTTGGAGTTATGGGTCCAAGTTGTTTTTTGAAGGACTCACCCATTTAATTTCGCGGGCCCAATACTTTAACTTTCAAAATAAATATTAAATATTAATATTTATTTTAATCAGAAGACTAACACATCTCTAAGTGATGGTACACTTGATTCTAAAGAATGACACGAATAAAATATCTCCCATTTTAAAAATTACCCCATTCCCCCCCCCACATATATATATTATAATATTATATATATATATATATTTATAATATATATATATATATTATATTATATATATATAATCATATATATATTATTATAATATTAATATATATATATATATACAGTTATATATATTATATATTGATATACATTTATTATATATATATAATATAGTTGTATTTAGTGAGTGTTATTATATATATAAATGTACTGATTGATTATATTCTAATAATAATATAATATACAAATAAGTTGAAATATTAATTTAGTAAACAATCGGGCACCTAGTTAATATAATATATTAATAAATAAAAATTAGTATATTTAATATATTGTTGACGTAATAATGGTTATGTAAGTGTGTATAAATTGTGTTTATAGTATTGTGTTTGATGTGTGTATGTCATTTATATACTATAAGTGGATATGTGTATATTGTGAGTGTTAGTAATGTAGTATGTGGTTATTATAATATATAGTTAATGTATTATAGGCTATATATATGATACTAATATGTATTATGATATATAATACACTATGATATGTATAATATATAGTGTATATGATATAATGTTATTATATATATATATATTTATATAATATTATATATATATATATATATATATATATATATATTATATATATATATATATATGTGTTACTAAAATTATAATAATTCGTGACTCATAGATAATAGTAGTAGAAATTAATTTGCGTCACTGCTATAGGGTGATATACTATACCTTTTTAGTAGTCCCGTTCCACTGCTAGGAGTTACATATTAGGTCATTGTCCTTGGTTTACTATAGGCGGAATTCGGAGTTCACATGGTTAAATTTTTCTGTTTCCCTTGGCGACTGAAGTGTACATCCGCCAAAACGCGTCATGCTCATGTCTGGCGACGCCCGACCAATCAATAACCTTACGAGTCTCTGCGTGCATGTTTGAAGCTTGTTCGTTACTAGAGCTGCGACGCGTAGCTGCCGTGGCATGTTCTTACTCGGTGGACGCGCGGGATTGCATTGGAAACAAGAATGAGTCTAAGCTCTACATCACTTACAGCCAAGTTCGGGAATATGCATTCTGTTCAAGCTGCTTGCTTAGAGAGAACAAGATTGTTGCTTCTTGCCTTGCGGTGGGCTCATGTCTGACCCTGTGAGTAATCATGCTTTCGAAGCGTTTAGTTTGCAAACAATTAATTTTAATTACTATCTTATTCTTAGTGTATGAATAATAATAATCATACTTGTCACCTTATAACGAAGTGTATAAATGGTTTTTTATTTTGTTAACTAGTTCAATGAATATAACATCTTAGTATTAGCACAATCAACCACTTTTAATACAAATGCACACTCGTTCTTGCTTACAAACTTAGATTATGCCGAGCCGCTTAACTCAGCTAAAATGTACGTCCTATATTTTAATTAAATGAGTCCTTGTGTATCTCTTTTCTAAAGATGATCTAAAATCTATAGTACAATAAACCAAGAAACTCAACATATATTTATCCTGCATGCGAAATACAAGTTTACAAGATGAGCCAAAGTAATGAGTTGTTTTTACCCTAACACGTCTCAATCTCATTTCAAAAAGTCGAGTATGATATATTTGTTAAGTCTATCGAAGTCTTATATAAACAATGAGTATCGCAGCATCAGGTTCCACAAAAATTCGTCGCTCCATCAGTTACTTTGGTTCAGTACTTTATTGCCAAAACACCCTTAAGGATTACGTGCCCGACCATATAACAACATTACTAAGAAATTAAATCATATTTACCTAGATTTCTGATTTAACCTGTCACTTGAAAGAGGTGATGTTGTATGTATAAACCGAGTTACCAAGCAATCGTAAATCCGTGTATCCTTTTTTAGCTTTTCAGTTTTCGAGAGCATTAATAAAATGTTGTACTAGAAAATAAAGTAGATAATTATCACTATGGCATTATTATGATTGGCTGTCTAACGATGGTATATTCGTCATATTACTCTTATAGGTAACCTGTGATTATTGACATAAATTTAGCTAACAAATTTAGTCCATCTAGCAATTACTATATCACAGTGAGTAATTTTGTACTTAATCATCCTAGCAATTCTTTAGGGTCCCTAAAGTTGTAGGGAGCTTTTAAATTGTGGGTAGATCTATGTTTACACGTTCAATACAACTTAACCCTAATCTCAAGCTATTTTGTTTATATTATTCAGTTATATAAATATTGTCATGTCTTATCGAAATGATACATCCTTTAATTGACCATGTGATATTATGGATTGGGCCTTCTAATCATGGTCCGTCGTGTCGCTACTCAAAATATGAACTGTAATATACGCCTAAGAGTTCGTCATATACCGATAAAAGTAAGTTTTCAATTTCGACCACTTGTAAAATGACAATATATACAGCAACCAGACAGAGAGGTCAGTTTCGTTGTAACCTCTAAGTCGGTTATTCGATTAGCAGTATTTCAATTGATGTCTCTAGATTGTTAGACTTCTTCCACCCAACTCTTCAGATGCCCAATGTAAACATAAGTCAAATCGCAAAATAGATATTATTGCTATTAATGGAATAGATTAAATTTAACACTATTAGACCAGTACCAATATATTATTGATATAGTATAAATACTTTTGATATATTCATCTATTTTTAGATAGTTTTAACAATTGCGCGTAGTATATATCCAGCATCTGTTATTAAACAATGAGATAATGTCTATGAGATGCAAGATTGATATATTATTACCATATACTAAGACTTAGAAATCACTTTACACTTGAACAAATAAAACACAAGAGTGTTATTTGATCTCAAATCAGATCTAGAGAGCATATTATTTTATTTGTTTTATGATAATTTTCTTTGCTACTTTGTTCAGACATGTCCAGTGCATCTACGAAATAGGAGTTTCAATAAATTGGTGTCTTAATTGATTCGAATATTTATGTTAAGCAAACGCGGTGCATTAGTCTCTTTGGTTTCCTCTTTTCAATATTCCGATGGTGTGTTCCTATCCATCATATTGATTTCATTCGATATTCCCATATATAGCAGCACGTTGCCCTGTAGGGTCGTCATAGAGTGCTGGGCCCTACTGTGATTTATACTTGAGTGTCATATACTTTGTCTTTGTCAAGTACGACAAGTATAATCATATTATGATTTTTAATAAAATTTCCATTAAAAATTTTAAATCTCATAAAATATCATTATCTTTGATTATATAACTCTTATCTAAGTTGAATAGATTCTATGAGAGAAAATTGAATAATTAAGACAATCAAAGTCATTTTAAAACATTATAACTCTTTAGTTTCCAATATAATTATTTACATTCTTTGTTCAAAGATAAATGTTTGATTTATTATATGAGATATAAATCTTATATACAAAGGTATACTATTGTACACAAATAATAATTGTTGTAGTTGTTGCACTAAATTTTCATTCGCCATGTGTACTACTGTTTCTTAAAGCACCTCTGACCACACCAATAGTAAGAGTATTTGTTCGTAGAGAGTTTATCACTATTTAAACCAAACTAGGCGAGTCTTAATTATCGTTTATCATGACAATTCCTTTATACGTCTTATTGCGACGTAGACCGTGTCTGTAGGCGTGGCTGTGTGTATCGAATTGTTTGTAGTGTGCGCTTCTGTTTGACCTGCAATGATTCCCAATTCAATCGAAGTATGTGTGTTTGTGGTTATTAAATTTGGCATCTTGATTCAAGTTCTTTGATTTTTTGTGCATTATGAGTCGTCAAAGAAAATAACGTTGCGTAGGTGTTGGGCATAGAATGTCATAGCATGTAAGTAAATCGTCGTAGTGCTATATAGTGGTACATATGATAACATGCTGTTGTGAGTGCTAAGATTTCTCTATATGTTTGTGATGCTAGTTCTCATCTTAAGTGATGTTTTTAAAGCTGCATTCTGTAATAGACTATCTTGTGTAGATTCTGAGTAAACTATTCGCGTTATTGATGTAGAATATTAAGTTGTCGCTGGAATAGGAAACCCATATATGCCCTAAAGGACGTTGTTCACTACTTTCCTGTTGCCACATGCTTCGTATATACCATCATTAATGCGGATACCGAATTACTTGTGAAAATGTGTAGTACTTCTCTCTGTATTATACATTGTAAATAAGATAAACTTAGTGTATGGATTGTCCTGCATACACCTCCCTATTGTTTCTGAAGAATGTCTAATTCAGACTAATAGGTGTGGCATATAGATTCGCCTATTACATGTAAATATTCCAAAGAAATATTAAATTTCATGATTTTTCTTCTGCGTAGGAATTGTTGATTATAATTTTTATTATTTATCTAAATGTGTATTAAAGGTCATATGTGATATAGCTGTGTATAAGCTGTAATGATGTGTGTTAGTAGTGTGTGTGTGTTTATGTGTGAGTATTGTGTATGTTTTTTTTTTTGTGTATATTATATATATATATATTTAGTTGTGTGTATAGGATGTATATATATTGTTGTAGATGTATGTTGATTCTATATAAATAATAATAATCAATAATAGTACAAGTTGAAAAGTATAAATTTAACACTAGTTATATTAAAAATATAATAAAAATAAAATAATAAAAATATAAACCAATAATAATAAAAATAATAAAAAATTAATAATAAAAATAAATAAAAGAAAACATAATGTTAATAAATATATGAGTTTAAAAGCAGTAATAAAGCAGAGAGAGTTAAAACAGTAAAGCCGAGAGTTAAAACAGTAAAGCACAGAGTTAAAAACACTAAAACATGAGTTAAAGCAGATTAAAGCAGAAAGTTAAAGCAGCAAAACATGAGTTAAAGCAGTAAGCAGAAAGTTAAAGCAGTAAAGCCGTAAAACAAAGGCATACTAATCCCCTAAGTGTTAGGTAATAACACCTCAATTTTGTTTTACTGCTTACTGCTTTAAGGTTGTAAAGTATATGTTTTTAATAAAATTTCGTACATTTATTAAAATAAAAGGTTATATATGGGCGAAACTCGTGTGTTTTATTCATTACATTACAAAGTAAAAATAAAAAAAGTTATTAAAACAAAATCAAAATAGAAATAATAAATAAAAAGTAATAAAACCAAAAATAAAAAATTATAACAAAAAATGTAATGTTAATAAATATATAGTTTAAAAACAGTAAAGGAAGAAAGTTAAGCAGTAAACATGAGTCGTAAAGCATAAAGCAGAAATTAAAAGCAGGAAAACATGAGTTAAAGCCAGTAAAGCAGAAAGTTAACAGCAGTAAAGCAGTAAAACAAATTATTCACACTGTTGCTAGGTTAGGTATAACACCCTCTATTGTTTACTGCTTTACTGCTTTAAGGTTGAAAGTATATGTTTTTAATAAATTTCGTACAATTTTATTAAAATAAAATTTTTATAATAATTGAAAAACTCTGTGTTTTTCTTCTAACGTCACAATTAAAAATAAAAAAAAGTATTAAAACCAAAAAATAAAATGAAAAAGAAAACATATGTTATAAAATATGTCTAAAGCAGATAAAGCAGAGAGTTAAACAGTTTAAAGCAGCAAAGTTAAAACAGTAAAGCAGAGAGTTAAAAGCAGTAAAACATGAGTAAAGCAGTCACTAAAGCAGAAAGTTAAAGCAGTAAAGGCAGTAAAACAAAGGCATACTAATCCCCCTAGGTGTTAGTAATAACACCTCTATTGTTTTACTTGCTTTACTGCTTTAAGGTGTGTAAAGTTTATGTTTTTTAAAAATTCGTACAATTGTAGTAAAATGATTGACACGTAGTATATTGAAACGAAATTTCTTTGAATAGTTCGAGGCATCAATTGAGGCATTCAAAGATTAGTATCAAAATATCGAGTGTGTGCAGTGTAAGTGTATATGCTTTAATGTAAGTTGTCATAGTGTGTTATAAGTGTCATAGTTGAATGTGTGTATAAGTTGTTCGTAGTGTATAAGTGAATAAGTGATAGAAAAAGACCTAACTCATAGTAGGAAGCATCCTAGCAACTTTTAGTATACACCAATCGAATCCTCATACCTTATTACCAAGGGGTAGACACCCATATTAGGGCATCGAGGGCTCAGGGTAGCTAGAAAGGCTTGAAAAAATGGCACTCAGTTGCACTATGTGGCACCACTTGCACTATGTGGACTCACTGTGCACTTCATTGGCACTCACTTCACTCATTGGCACTCATTGGCACTCACTTGGCACTCACCTGGCACTCACCTGGCACTCATCTAATACTCTTAGAAACCACTAAATAGAACAATCACTACGGTACTTCTTACGGTTATGGAAACCATCAAGCCATTCAAGTTAGCGTGGTCAAATTGACCCATGTATATGGCAAGGTTAAGGACGAATATCATGGTCAAACAAGGTAAGACATCAAAAAAGGGCTAAGTCCCTAAAGGAAGCCCAAAAATTAACGTGGGCAAAAATGACCCATGGAATCTGTCAAGGGTGTGTATGTGTGGGCGCACGCGCCGTGTGTATAAGTGTAAATATAAGTGTCTATGGTAAATGAAGTGTCATAGTGAATGTCTGTTTAAGTGTAAGTGTTGTGTGTGTGTGTGTTGTGGGTGGTGTGTGTGTCTGTGTGTGTGTGTGTGTGGTGTGGTGTGTGTGTGTGGTGTGTGTGATGTTGCTAATTATAATATATATATATATATATATATTGTGTATGTTGATGTGTGGTATCTGTGTGCGCTATATAATACTCAGTCATGATGTATATGTAGTGAGAGTTCAAGTTATTAGGTATATAGTACCAATACTATAGCGTACATAATAGTTTTAAGATATATACAAATTAATATTAATACGTAGCTTGATGATGCACGAGTGTAAAAATAAATAAATTATAGTCAGTGGGCCAAAAGACCCATTGGTAATAATCAAAGGGTATGACCTATAATAAATTATACCGTGGTACAATATATTTGATACCCTATAATGTGGTAAAGACTACTCTAATAAAGGGTTGTGATATAGAAAATATCATGTTCAAACAATATGAGAGTATACGACATCAAAAAAGTAAGCCCTAAAGAAGATCTCAAAAATTAACCGTGTAGGTCAAAATTAAATTGATACCCTATATGGAATACCTAAATAGGTGAATTATCGAAAAATTATCGTGGGCCAAAATTGAACCTAATGAATATCACATATAATAAGTTAAGCCATATATTTATACCAGTATGTGGCCTTAATAATTGAACCCTATGTATCTTGACAAATGAGTGGTGATCTAAATAATAGTTAAAATACATATCATAATAAATATGTACCTTAAGCCCTATAGCTAAAGGAGATATCAAAATTATTACCTATGTGGATCAATATAATGGCCCACGTATCGAAAAAAATAATATAAATATTACAGCGGTGGATACGTAAAATATAGGAATACGTATACGATGCAGCTTCGCATCCATCTAACGCACCCTATTATCTTCGACTATAAAAGTGAGTGCTAAAAATATATGGGTTTGCTCACTCAATAAAGAATTAGTATTCCAAAATATACCTATATGGTGTGCCAAAAATAGACCCAATGGTGAAGACCAAAGGTATTTAGGTCGAATAATAAATAAGGTAATAGATCATAACAGTCATAATAGTCTATATATAGTAAATATTTCGAGCTCATAAAAAAGAGTTCAAAGGGCTAATAGTAAAAAATTAATGCGTTCATAAAAAATATATTGTTAAATAGTTTAGCACAGGTGTAATATAAAAATTACTTATGTTGATTCCAACATCTAGTGATTATTTATGAGAGATATATATATATATATATATATTAGTAGGATAAAATAATAATATATAAAATTTAGTATTGTGTACTAAAATGTAATATATATACTACTCTACTATACCTACTATCATAGCATGTTATGGCCATTATCTAGCGTGCCTGACTTGTGATGGTATATTAGCTCTGTATATAACGGAGTATTTACAATACTTAGACGAATAGCCGTTATATTATATCAACTACAGGAGTGAGTAGTTCCAACCACTACTTCTATGATTTGATAATATTAATAATATTCAGAGTTTCAATATAACATTAATTATCGGCTTAGGATAATACCTAAATATTAGTAAAACTTCCAAATGCTATTTAATTTTCTGGGTGAATAAGCGTAGATCCAATATTTAGTATAATATAGAGTCTTCCATGTACAATTTTACATATGTATATAACACTTTAGTCTAGTAATTTGTTCATACTGCATCGATGAGTGTAATATTTTATTTCTGTCCTTAAGTATTGAGAGATATTTTGTATAACTTGTGTTAAATTTGCCTTGGTTCATGTCGCTATACTATTGAACTATTTTTCTATATGTTTCTCCACTTCAATACCACCAGATTCAAATGCGACGAATTAATTGCTAGCCCCATTAAGTATATAGTTCCTAATACCACACTTCTATATGTGAGATTTAAATATAAGTTATCAGAGTTTTCAATAAGCAGTGATATATCTAAAGTCATAGAGAAACTTGAAAACTTGATAAAAGATAACCTGCTTATTTTGTTACTATATATATATAGGGTTTATCGAGTCGACTATAGTGAGTGTAACCTCTACTATATAAGTATGTACATTGTGTATAACGGATCGCTATTTTATGTATTATCGGATCCTGTGACGCAAGTGAAAATTTTTCTTCGTACTATTATTATTATTCAATAATTTAGTCTTGCAATCTAAAATATTTATTAGTTTACTCCATGTCGTAGCGTATGCGCACTGACTATTTGATATATACATTGTATACTCTGTAATAACGGTAGAATGCAAAACTAGCAGTATAAAGGCTATGTATACTATACCACATAGTAGGGTTAAATAGAATACTTCTATGGATTTATAAATTTAAGTCCGTTTTCAAATCTAGTGAATCCAAAGCAGAGAGACTTATAAAACTGTCGACAACCTTTCTTTTCTTTAGTGGAGATCTGACTAGTGGTATTAGTACCTCCTATGTTACTTTGTTCTAACGGGTACCTGTATTAGTCATAATGGTTCGATTACTGGTGCGAGTGAATTATTTTATTCTGAATACTATATTATTGTAAATAATATATCTAGCAAAAACATCTTGCCCTATGTCTCTCGTCAGTTGACTATTTGAATTATAGTTGTGAGTTAGCTCCTATATAACCCAGGATCATATAATAAACCCTATCATAAATCCCTACCATTACAGGATGAATCTCTCTTCCCC
>JABUQX010118939.1:12500-20997 GCA_015478945.1 Trachelipus rathkii | reverse complement strand
ATAATAAGTATTATTAGAAGAGTGTTTATGTTAACATGCGCCACAATTCAATGGTATATTCCTGAGTAATTCTAATAATTCTGTCTTTGATGATTTTTTGAACACCGCTCATGTTTCGGAAAATAAGGATGAACCAGTTACAACAAAATAACAAAACATTTATTACCAAACATTACTGTACACTTTCTTAATCATTAGGCGTTGAATGAATCTTCTGCGCAATAGGATGCACAATCCATATCTTCTCTATCATACTGTGAATTGACGACTCTTTAAAAACACCAGGGTCGTTTCTTATTGAGTTACACCCACCATCCGATTTCGCAAGTTATCTTCAGTTTCCATTGGAGTATTGTAAACCAATGACCTTAACCATATACTTTAGATGTCTCCTAGAAAATTATACATAAATAATATCCAGTGGATTTGGTCGGGTGAATCTAGCGGCCATGGTTGAGTCCACCATCCACCATCAGCGATTCCGTAATTTAGCAGTTAGAATTATCTACGGAGCAAGACACAAAAAGATGCCACTCGCGCGACAAGAAGTGCAATTCCCATCGTTGCAGGAATGAACGAACATATGCTTTCTTCTACAAGGCCAAATGTATAATATCTCCTCAAGAAACTGAAATGGATATACGATGCATTTTTCCAGAAAATTTCCTTTTAACTAACAGTCTCAACCGGTAAGTTTTCCTAGTAGCGAATACTAACCTGTCTCATTCATAGCGACATCGAACCCCAAGCCAGGCCCAAACCTTTCAACGATAAACTATGTTAAGATAAATACGATAATTTCTATTTACTCTCTGCATGGATTTTCCTTCACTATTCCCTACTGATGTAGCCACTTTTATAAAAACTATTAGCTATATTTTTTCATTTTTTAGTTAAGTTAGATCTGATATCGGATAAACATCAGGCCGTCATTAGTTAGGAGAGTATGATCTCATTTTTTTTCACCTGAATATTTATTATATTATATTATACAAATAATACGTAAAATACTTTTATTTGTCCGACTTTTGATTTCCTTTTAAATTTCATATTCAAATGAGTTCAAAATATCCACTACAAATTTACGGCTATAAATGAATTGGGTAATAACTTTTTGATTTTTTTAAGATCATTAACAAACTAGTTTTTCTAAAGCAAAAGTGGCTCATAATATTAATCCCATCTGGTAGTATTAGGATAATAATAAAGTATATATATCTCTAATAGACCTCAAATGCCAAAATTTGGAGCTTCACACTTTAAATTTGCTATATTATATCTAATAATATTACTACCCCCTACCCGGTATAGTTCCCATACTAATACCCTGGTTATCTCATTGTCAAACGACGATCTGACATTATCATGAATTTCACTTACTACATTTATACTTGTTACTTACCGTGTATATATATATTATTGCCGTATAATATAATAATATCTAATAAAAATAAAATACTTTCTAGTTTTTAATTTCTTTATCATTTTATGTCTATTACTTAAAAAATTTGTATTTTACATCCTCTAAAGTATACTGTAGATTATATAAAGATATATATATCGTATAACATCTTTATATCGTAAAAATAATATTAGTCAATAAGTAAACATTTTATCATTATTATTTGTCAATCATATTTTTAAACTCTAATATAATTTTTTCTACTTTTTATTTACACTTACATAAAATAAACTACTATATTAGTAAAATTTAATGTGACGGGGACGATTCAATTTCTCAGGCCTGAGTGCCGATTCGATATCATATCAGTCGAAAAAGTGACATTGTCGCATACGATTCCCCATTCCGAATTATCGAGTTCCAATATATCTTTATACTTATTATATATATATATAATATATATATATATCTAGAATAATAGATAATTATTAATATATTATTTTTTATATATAGTATATATAATAATATATATATACTATATATATATATATATACTATATATCATTATGCTAATTTGCTAAATAACTTAATTAGATATTTTAAAACCTTAGATAAATTAAGTTTATAGAATTCTCTTATAATTTATCTTTGCTAAAGAAAATAATTAGATAATTCTTTTTATTTATTTAACATCTGAAAAATAATAGCAATATTTAAACAACACTTGACAATAAACATCTCCATCTGCTACGCGTTCTTTTCTGGCACTCTTTATCGGGCGATTGGGCTATGCGTTGCTTTCACGCCTCAACTATAATTAGGAATGACTGCGTCTTACAGGTGACGCTTTCGACTTTTCTGCAGATAAGGTGGAGTGGTAATCCAGTGTGATGGGAATGAGGCAGTTCATTTCCTTCTCTCGACTAAAATCTATTCTCTCCTCAATATTCCATGGTTCGTCGGATGCTGTAGTTCTCTGCCGTATATCAGACTAGGACAGCGCGTTATCTGCGGGAGTGGAAAAATTACTGTTCTCCATTATCATCTCTGCTAATTTTCATTCAGCTAGAAATGTTGCAGGGATACTCTTCGCGACGAACAAAGCGGACTTTTATCAACGAAAGTGCAGGGTCTAACCTTCCTTGTTCTCCTACTGACAAATCTTTCTCATCACTTGCAAAACGTCTTCTTCAACTGCTACTAAATCTGTCATTATTGATCGTTTATCGAATCTGTGTTCTGTGCTAATTCTCCAACTGGAAAGGCCAATCTCTCGCCTCCTATTTTCCTCTAACTACAGCCTTCTCATATCTCATCCTCTCTCTTCTCCCTCTCATGGTCCTATGCCTTGCCATTTATTACATTTGAATCGGTGCATGGCTCCTGAAAGCATTACGAACTTTAGAAAGGCGGGTTGCACGAGATGCATTACTCCCAGAGTTTTGATGGAGTGCTGCTATCCTGTGCTATCCCGCCATCGTATCTACTATTATTCTCTATGTTCTCATATACTTAAACACTTTCCACCTCGTTGTTGAAGCAACAATTGTCCAAACCTATCTCCGAAAAAAAGGACACGCTATGATCCTAGTATCCAACTATCGCCCTATGCTCTTACTTGTATTCTATAATATGAGAAGTAGAAAACTTTTACAACTCTCATGTCGTGAGTAGGGTATGACCTGGATCGAGATCTCTTACTGATCGAAGATACTTTGCTTATCTTATGATTTATGGTTTTACACCTTTTACATACTACTCTCACTCCCATTTCAACAAACTCTCTCTTTAATCAACAAACTCTTGTTTCATCTCACTTTAATCACCAAACTATGGTTTCCTCTCTCTTTATGGTATAGCTAAATATAACGGAAGCTTACTTTCTCTGAAATCTCTAGTCAAGCATATCTTCCTCTGAGCAAGTTTTAAACGACTTGCTTTTCAAATAATCTTGTCTTTTCTCTGTTCAAGATTCTGACACCAAAAAGCTAGGAATGTTCATTCATTTCATCAACTACTCTACATGTAAAGTAAAGAAGAAACTTCCATTTCCTATTTTTTCTTTGATTTACTTTCAAACGCCTTCTTTAGAGGTATTTCGGTTCTTGATTTTGATAACGGTCAGGATTTCTCTTACTTTGGTAGTTTCATAAAAGATATGTTATTTTTTGTCACAAGCATTATCTATATATATATATATATATTATATATATATTAATATTATTAATATAATATATACTATATATATATATTAATAATAATTATTATATATATATATATATATAATAATTTATATTTGTATATATATAAATATTTATAATTATTATTTTATATATATATTATTAGTATAATTATATATATACTATTATAATATAATATATATATATATATATATGATATAATAAATATATATTATATATTATATTGTAATAAATATATTATATATTTATAATATATTATAATTATTTATAGATATATATATATATATATATATATATAATATATACTTATATTAATAATATATATCATATATATATATATTAGATTATATATATATATAATATAATATATAGTATCATATAATTATAACATTAGTATCTTTGTACAATGTTCTTCTACCATATTAAGAGATATTTGGAAAAATATTATCAAAGGCGCGAGCGTTGCTAACACTAGAAAAGGCCCTTTCTATCCATCAAACAAAGTTATGAGGTCAGGTCTCTCTCTCTCTCTCTCTCTCTCCGCTCTCTCTCTCTTCTCTCTCTCTCTCTCTCTCTTCTCTCTCTCTCTCTCTGCTCTCTCTTTCTATAATCTTTACTTTTTCTCTCTCCCTCTCTCTCTTTCTTTTTTACTCCTCTCTCTCTCTCTCTCTCTCTCTTTCTCTCTCTATCTCTCTCTCACTCTCTCTACTATATATATTATATATATTATAGTATAATATAGTATATATATATTATATAATATATATATATATATATATATATATATATATATTATAGTTATATATATAATGGCTCAATATAGGTATGTAATAATCCTTACTAAATAGGCTAATAAAGTGCCAAAATAATAATAATAATAATAATATAATTTTATAATAAATAATATTTTAATAATAATAATAAATAATAATAATATAATAAAATAATACATAAAAAATAATAATATAATAATAATAATAATAGGGCTATCAATACAGAAAAACTTTAAATAAAAGTATACTATTGTCGATATAATTACAGAAAATAATGAGCAGAAATAGTTTTCTGTGGTGGCGATGATGTTCTTCTCCGAGTCCATGTTTCTATCTTCAGTTAAAGAATCTTATTCGACCTTAATACTTAGTTTATACGTAGCGCTTTGATATACAGGGATTGGAGCAATGAGCAGATTCCGGGGAATAGCTAGTAATTTGTTGAGCCTGGAAATGTGGAGGAGAAAATTTTTTGCGAGAGCTGTAGTCGAAGTCGTAGGAAAATATTTTTTTACTCTACTGAAACAGTTTTTTTTTCGATTTAATATTTATATTATAAGTAGGTTTTGATATAAAAGGCTTCAGAGCGTAAGAAGTAGGTTCTGATGTTGTGTGCTTCGGGAGCGTGAGAAGTGGCTTTGATGTAAATGGCTTCGGAGCTTGATAAATATGTTTTGATATAAAGGGCTTCGGAGCGTGAGAATCAGACTTTGATATAAAGGGCTTCGGAGCGTGAGAAGTATGTTTTGATATAAAAAGCCTCGAAACATGAGAAGTAGGCTTTGATATAAAGGACTTCGGAGCGTGAGCTGGAGTCGTGGATGAGCAAGGTTTTGGGTTGAGCCGGAGCCGTGAAGGAGAAAATTTTTTTGTGGATAGCTGGTGCCTGAGTTGTGTGAAAGTTGTTTTCAAGAATTCGGAGCATTAAAAATGTTCCACTATAAAATATTATTCATATTCATATGAATTAATCAAAAAACCTAATAATTTTAAAATAATGGAACGGATGAAAAAAAAACTGGCAATTTAAATGAACCTGGTATAGGAACCGGAATTCTCAAAACAATTTACCGGTTCAGCAACCCTGCCGGTAATTATTTAAAATGGACCTGGTATAGGAACCGGAGATCTCAAACAGTTAACTGGTTCAGGTTCAGCAAACCTGCCGGTATATTTAATAAATGTAGAGAGTATTATTCCGATTCTTGGTCGACTTCCTAAGACCTTTTTATACGAGAGTTGAAAAGGAGTTTCTGACGCTTCACTAACACAAAATGAAAACATCAATAAAGAGTACATTGTTCCATCTATATAAGCGTTTAAAACGTACCCATTGTCTGAAAGCAGATTTTTAGACGCCTAAATAAAATGGGGCCCTTATTAGTCTTTCCACTGTTCAATGACCTTGTATGATATTATTACCCTGTTACTTTCACGGGCATTGCCCTATTTTGGAATGGAAACTTTTCTAGGCAATTGCTACCTAGGGTCCGGACAATGGATCGAACCTTAGCCCCTTTCCTTGCGACTCTGCCGTTCCACCGCTTGTGCCACGGTAACATAGATAGCTTTCAAAAGATAGATAGATAGATAGATAACAGATAGATAGATAGATAGATAGCATAGATAGATAGATGGGCGTAGATACAACTTAATATATAGATAATTAATAGATACATAGATAGTAGATAGATAGATAGATAGATTAGTAGATAGATAGATAGATAGATAGATAGATAGATAGATAGATAGAGAGATAAATAGATATATAGATAATAGATAATAATAATATAGATAGATAGATAGATAGATAGATCGATAATAGAGAGATAGACAGATAGATAGATAAGAGAGAGAGATGACGATAAGATAGATAAGATAGATAGATAGATAGATAATAGAAGATAGAATAGATAGAAGATAGAGTAGAAGATAGATAGATAGATAGATTTCAAAAGAAAGGCTGAGCTAACCGTAGAAACGATGGAATTCTACTAATACGCGAATCAATTATATTTACAGTTATAATAAGTAATTTTGCATACAACATACGTAACACCGAACCAGAAATAGGTATATGGGAGCAGCGTAATTATGCAAAAAGGAACCAACCCATATTTGAAACTGAGGCAAAAAGTAACCAACCCATATATGAAACTGAGGCAAAAAGTAATCAATCCATATATAAAACTGAGGCAAAAAGAACCGACCCATATATGAAGCTGAGGCAAAATGGAACCAACCCATATATGAAACTGAGACAAAAAGGAACCAACCCATATATAACATTAAAACTGAGATATTGAGCTTCAAAGTTTAAGTTAAATATTATATATAAAGGGAATGAGGGGTTGGTTTATACAATTTTATTTCCTATGGTAACTTATATATTGGTTGGTTCTGTTTTGTAAAATGTAATTTTGACTTTTAACTATACTCTGGTAACACTGCAATAAAATTCCAATTTTGTAGCATGGATCCTGTTTTACATAACTACGTCCATATATAATTTATATATATATATAATAATATATATATTATATATAATATATATATAATATTATATATATATATTATAATAAATATATGTATATATATATAATATTATATTAATATACTATATATGTATATATATATAATATATATATATATATAATATATTAATATATATATATACATATATATTAAGTATATTATAATATATATATATATAGTAATATAATATATATATATAAAATGAAATAGAACTTAAATAAAAATATATATTTTTGGGTGGAAAAAATCTCTTTAATAACAACAACAACCAACAACAACAACAACAACAACAACAAATAATAAATAATAAAATAATAATAATAATATAATAATAAATAAGAATATAAATAATAATAATAAATAATAAATAATAATAATAATATAATAATAATATAATAATAATATATAATAATATTACTAAGCTGAAGTATGAAAAATTTTTTATATAATAAATATATACATTCCTGTTCCTCTCGTTAGTGCGGATTAATGGAAAATTATGCCGAAGGAGAAATTTAACAAAAAAAAAATTCAACAAATCTCAATATATATTCTATATATATATAATATTATATATTATATTAATATATATTATAATATATATAAATATATATATATATATATATACTATAGTATCATTATTATATAATATATATATATATATATATATATATATAATTTATATATTATATATAATATGTATATATATTATATATAGTAATATTAATTATATAATAATAATATATATATATATATATATATATATAGTATATAATATATAGATATATAGGTATATAATATATATATTAATATATATATAATATTAATATAATATATATATATTATATATATAATATATATATATACTATATTATATATTAAATATATATATATATAAATAGTATATATATATATATATATAATATATATATAATTATATATGTAATATATATATATATTATAATATTATATTAAATATATTAGTATATATAGATATATATATATAGATATATATTACTATATAATATATATATTTGTGCAGTATGTGTATGTGTGTGTTGTGTTTGTCTGTGTGTAGGTGTGAATGCGGAGGGGGGGCCTTAATCAACAAATGTGAGCGTAGTCCTATCTTATTAATGACAATTTACAACAAAAAAGATCAAAATATGTAATGTAGGAAAAGGATCTTATCAGGTCTTACAAAATGTACTGTAAGAAAACTTGAACAAAATCAAACGATTTTGAAGAAATATACTAAAACAAAATGAACCAAATTCAATTAACTCGTTAAGAGAGATAGAACGATAACAACAGCAAAAAAAAAAAAAAAAAAAAAAAACTCAGATAGGTTGTACTGTGCCTCTTCGTTTTATGTTAAACCAGTGAAAATGTTATTTAGGAACGACATTTTTGTTCTAGAATTTTTCGCTAGTATACAAAAGGACCTATGGGAGACTCCTTGTATACTAAAATAGACAAGTTTAAGTTATATTTTTGTTACTGTATTAATGGGTTTTCTTTTTCCTTTTTTATCATTATATTTTAAATTAATTCATTGTAATTATACTTCATTAGTTAGTTACTAA